>JASANE010009759.1:0-56483 GCA_030248225.1 Trileptium ribeirensis | reverse complement strand
CACAGTGACAGGCACATCACGAACAACAGACCCTATAAATTTTTGAAGACTTTCCAACATAACTTATACTCTCCCTTAATTTTTCATATAAATAAATATGGTAGGTCGCTGGGAGTTTTCAAATTTTGCAGCTTTCACCGAAACCGTCATTGTTTTGTTATTGTTGACGGTGTCCTGTTTATTACTATATATGTTGTACAAGATATCGTAATAAACAGGTTGTAAAGTATACGTATGCCGTAGTAGCAGGCCCTGCACAAAGTTTGACCGCACCTCATAAAGATTAGCTCATGCTAAAAGCGGTTATATCTAATTCATACCATCTAAAGGTATCTTATAAACGCGTGAAAAGCAAGGATTCTAGAAATACATGGACTATTCTAGAAAATGCTTTTTATTTTCGGACGATAAATTGATAAAATTGAAAGAGATAATTACTTTGGTGAAGAGATTCGCGACCTCTTACTCTTAACAAATTTCCGGCGTCGAAAGACCAATGTGTAGCCGCTTTTCTGTTTCTGTATCATCCATATTTGTCCATAGTTGAAAACTGGCCTGTATTATTATATAATTTCTAAAACATGAACTCTGGTGCAGACCACAGACGTTTGGCACTTTTGTTTCTAGCACCAACAGATTTTTTCAAAATATCGACAGGTTTTTACTTTAGCAAAACGTTTTGTGTTTGAGCTCAATATAAGGTACTATAGTTACATATATAAAACATAATAAAATTTATAGGAAAGCGACGTAGTAGAGTTTCTGGAAAATGACGAGTTTTTCTCTGATAATACGCTATTAATATACATTCTGTTTTTCGTCAATAACAGTCGTGTTTTCTGTACGAACTTAAAACTAGGGATGCGTGTAGCAACTGTGTAACATTGTTGTCATAAAAATAAAATGTATCATGGATGTAATTTGGTATATCGTCATGCTCCACCCACCCGAGGTGCACGGGTTGATTTTGGCACCACAATGGAATAATTGGACTCTCGATTTGTGGTATCCGGTCGACACTAAGTAAATTCAATGGTAACATGTGCATTTATAAAACTTGAATGTGTGCATAAAGAAATGCTGTTTTATTTTATTTCATGTTTTATTTTATATGTGCGAAAGAGTGTAGTACCGCGTGTCCGGATGGGTCGGGGCAGCATACGGAATTTTTTTGTGAAAATCTAAGGGGAGAACTTTTGTAGCATTTCGGACCTCGAAGACCCATCCTGGCATGCGGTTGCGGAATAACAGAACTAAGGAATAAGGTGAGACATCAAAGTTTCAGGAAGGAAAAGCGACGGAACCTACCTAAAACGTCATTTCTATAGGGTCTACTTTAAAGAAAAAATTTTACTAAGTTTTGCTATTTGAGGCCAGGCGGGCCTATCAATTTGTTATAAGGGCTTCACTAGGATTGTAAATTGTGGGTTCGGGTCAATTTATCTCCTACTCATAAGTACTTACGGACACCCAACTAAGCGTTTAAACACCCAATTTTCAACGACCTAAATCCCAACCAAAATAACCAAAACTCCCCGATTTTTCAAGCTCAGCCCCTCCATGGGGTGCTACCCTAACTATCTCACTGAAATCCGGGGTCGACCAACCTAACCGGCCCGAGCAGAACCTTGATAACCGTCCCGGGACACCGAAGTTTTCTGTCTTTGACTCACAAAGCGGCCTCTAACAGGCCACCTATGGGAGATATAGTAAATTTGACATTTTCAGCAGTTAGTAGGCGACCAGCCAGGGCATGAACCTGGTCCCGCCCCCGGCCGACTACGATCCCTAGTTAACCTGAAAATTTAAATAATATATAAATTCTCTTATAAAATTTTAGCGCCCTGGGCGCTTGTATAAACTTTTCTTTTAAAAGCCTCGCGCCTACCAGAGCGAGGTTTAGGTTGTTTACAAAACCTTCTGGCACTGCTCGGCCACTGTTCACTGCCGCTGCGCTTTCTAAGCGATGTTGTAGAGGGGCTGTTGCGAGCCGAAATGTCCAAGCTTTAATGTTGTGCCGCTTGTTTTTCATTCTGTACAGCTATTACCGCCAAACATATGTACGTTTGAGTTTAAAGTTTTGTTTTACACGTCGCTGATGTTTTCACTTTATATATGTATAGGGAAGCGGGCGAATTTTGAATTTTAAATTGTTGGGAATGAGCCAGAGACCAGATATTTCAGGGGGTTGGAAATCGTAGTATAAAAGAGCGAGGCCCGACGCAGTGTCGGAGCCAGTCGAGTTGTAGCACAGACCAAGTGGTCTGTTTTCGGAGTCGGGCGGGTGTCGCCCTTTTAGCTGTAAGTGTTTTAAAGGTTTTGTTTTTTGCTTGCTCTGTTTCTTTCTTTCCTAGGGGTGTCTCCCACTGTGTAGCACAGGACGGAGCCCCCCTAGTGACTCTTCAAAGTTTCGAAATTTCGCTGGCCGGGGCTGCCCTTGCGCGTGCGGGCGCATCCGACGGATGCTCCGTGCACTCGTAAGTGCAGTCCCAACCGAATCAAGAAAGTCACGCGCTGAGCTACTCGCAAATCACAAATTCTCGACTGGTTCCCCGCTCGCCGGGTCGCCAATTTTCGGTTTAGACCCGGGGGGCGAAATTTCTATTAGTGATGTGAACGGGGAATAAAATATACGGGAGAGGTAAGGTTTTGAATTTAGGCTTCGCATCAAGGTTTTGAGTTTAAGTTTTGAATTAAAGACTTGGTAGGGTATTGACCTGGAGGCAGCCGCTAAGGCAAGAGTTAATTGAGTATCTGTAAGGACTCGCGCTAGGCTCCCCATCAAAATTTCGAGCCTTGATCCCTGAGCGTTTCAGCTAATCGTCCCCTGTTAAGTCGTCAAAAAAGACCCAGTCTTCCAGGCCGTTTAGACACGGTAGAAGACTGTAACACTTTGCATCAACCAATTTAAAACCCCGCCGCAAATTGGCGCTGTGAAACAATTCTAATTTTTTGCAATGACCTTCAAGAGACAATGGAGCCTCTTTCGACTCGTGCTCCATCCGCGTTCGCTTTCGAAGTCGTAGCTTGAGTCCAGCCTAAGTCATAGGAAAACTGTAAGAACAACTCCAGGTCACACGACTTATAGACCCAAGTTTTGGGGTAACGGAGCGAGAGTCCCGCTCAAGGCGGACGTGGTCATTTGCACGCTGTGAGTATTCAAAGGATACAAAAACGGAACCCCTGGCGCTAGTTCCAAGAGTTTAGATCCTGCGCTGAGCGTTGGTTTATTCGTCAAAAAGGTGAATTTAATTAACTAGCTTCCAAAATGGACGGGTCTCAGGCCGTTTAGACACGGTAGAGCCCTCTGTCACGCAGTTTTAAACAATGGAATAACTACCGAGGGGTCGATGCGGCTGCTCAACAGGGAGTGACGTATCAGGACCTCCGTGCGTTATCCTCCACCCTTTTCATGGCTTTGGCAAACTTATTGTTCTAATCAAACAGGGGTATCCGAAGTGTTTTCTAACTCAAATCGCCACTGTTTTCTTGTGATCCGCAAGCTAAGCGTTTTGCTGAGGGACGCGGCAGCCAGCACGCGTCGTATTCGTCCTGGCAAATCACTGCGGACCTTTAATAAATCGAAGACACCCGGAGGAGTAACTCAATAAACCAGGAAGTGAGACGGAGTCAGCTGCAACCTATAGTTGAGTTCAATTTAGTTCAATTTTAAGTAAATCTTCGTGATCGCACTCGTTAGACGAGCGACGACCCTGAGGAGGATACAAATCAATGGCCTCCAAACTTTTCGGTGAAGGAAAGCCTATCGGTGCGGACCAACAAACCGTTTAGACACGGTGGGTTTCGATACAGCGCCATATTTTCATGTCAAATCATCAATTCGAAAATCTTTGCAAAGCAAGCAAAATTCGGGAGACGCGGCAACGCCTCCCCCTTTGACAAGGACCCACTATTTCAACTCTACGCATGCGTAAGCAAATTCTTGATTATAAACTTCCACTGCGAGTAGCTTGCAGCTGACGTCCGGACTCGGTATAGCACTCATCACATGCATGAAACGCGGAGTAAAGAAGGGCTAATGGCAAGAGAGGGTCTATTATTCCAGAGTGTTTTCACCGGCGAGGCCAACAAACGGTCAGCAAGGAAAGTTCATACCTGTGTCCTGTCGGGCGGGTAAGGCAGTCCCCGGGGTACAAAATGTAAGCGCAAGCTGAATTTATTTTCTCCCGATTCCCTCATAGGGCTTAACTAGGATTCACATGACTCGTTTGGTATATAACGGGGTGCCCTGCGAGGTACCCCCTTTTTATTTCGTATATAGGTATTTTGGTCACATTGCTAAAATAACTGTAACATTGTTGTATGTTAATAAAGCGTCAGAGTGTGTAATGGTTTCCTCAGCGATACGATTTATTTAATTATTATAGGATAGGTAGGTACCCCTCATACCGAATAAATTTGATTGCTCAGAGTTCCCTGCCCGAGAATGTGATAATCGGAATTACAGACAAGATAGTCTTTAGGTACTCCCGCAAACCAAATCAGGCTTTACCCATTAAGAAATCGGTAATAGCCTTGGATCAAAATAGGAAAATTCACCACCATTTAGGATCAAGGATTCAAGTAGAATTGAGGGAAAGGCGAGTCAGCCTTATTACCTGTGAGCAAGCTTAGGGGTTCACTCTCCCTCACGGGGACCTTCGTGACACTAGATACGTGGGCCAGTATAGGGGCCAGGCCGAACACCCTGGTAAACCCGCCGGCAGCCTGCTAAGCTAAGCGATTCCCTTAGGTCAGCTAGCAGTTCACCGGGGAGTCGTGGGTTGTCCGAGCACCACGCCAGAAAAATGGTGGTGCAGCTGGGATCCCTTAGGGCCAGAACTGGTCCTAGTACAAATTTAATTGGGGGCCACGTTGTGAGCAGGCGTCAATAAAATTTCTTTAAGGATAAAAGAATTTTATCATCACTAGGTATCGGACCTCTCGCATGATACTGGTCCGTTAGTTTGATCGAGAATCTAGAATCTTCATGTATATAGAGTGTTTTTCTCTACCTGTGTTCTCGCTTTGTACTGTCAATTTGTAGTCACTGCTTATAAGCATAGGAAGAGGATGAGTGGAGTAGGCTCATGTGCCCTAAAGATTCGGCGTGATTGTTGAATACCTACGTAAGTGAATTTCTAACCCATCCTGGCCGAAAGGAACCGCTGTTTCCGGACCTCCCAGGTCTAAAATAAACTCCTCCAACGCCGGACCTTTAGGACCACGTGAGCCCGACGTTATGCGTGAAGAACCGGAAGAGCAGATCACGGCGTGGAGTGCGGAATTGGTAGGCGACGGTTCAATGAGGCCAACGTTGGCCCGAGGCATTTTTGCAACGGTTTGGAACCGCTGTTTTCAGAGTAATAAGCGATTTGGACAGTATCATCTAACTACTGCTTATTAGCCTATATCGTAATTAGTATTATAATCTAAACGAATTGATTGTGGTTATTGGCTTTATCGGACTTGTATTGACTGACGGTACAGTTAATCTGTGAATTCTCATCGTCTTGACAACAACGAATTGTGTTGCTCATCAGATACCGAAGACCGTACTACATTGGGTTCGACTGTTTGGTAGTAGACTATTTGAGGAACTCTAACCAGTGGTGTCGCGGTCGTAATATCATCGTCACGAGCAAAGGTCGATATCATCGGCAAACCGGATTGCTGCTACCTCAGGAACTGTGGGTAATCGTAATATCGCCATTGACTGCTGGTATAGCGGCCGACGTCAGGTCTCATTGAACGCAGCGGACGACTCCAGGACACGAAAGAACTTCAAACGCTGTCGATTGCATTGAAGAACAGTTGGATAATGGTCAGCGTAATACATTGTGTCGCGGTCGTAATATCATCGTCACGAGCAAAGGTCGATATCATCGGCAAACCGAATTGCTGCTACCTCAGGAGCTGTGGGTAATCGTAATATCGCCATTGTCTGCTGGTATAGCGGCCGACGTCAGGTCTCATTGAACGCAGCGGACGACTCCAGGACACGAAAGAACTTCAAACGCTGTCGACCGCATTGAAGAACAGTTGGATAATGGTCAGCGTAATACATTGTATAATTTGTAAAATCAGTTCGTTGTTTTGAAATCTTGCATAACAAGGCACGTCGTAGTTTTGTATGGTATTAATGATTTAAGATTGTATATTGAATCGGTGAATTTTTGGTTTATTTCAACGCACGTACCGCAAGTCTACGCGATCCGCAAATAACAGGGAGTTCTTCAGCGGGTTTCGGGCGGATCATTTGTAGATTTTCTATGTTCCGACTGTCTTCTTGAGCCCTACGATTGGTAACAATTTTATTTTTGGGAACTAGATAGGTCTTGGTGAAACCAGCATAAGAATCGAAATTACGTCTCTCAATCGAATTACTGGACTAGTCGAGATTTATCGGTCATAACGGGGCAATTCTAGTAATAACCGTTAAAGTGTTTTAGCTGCTTAGCTCAGAGAAATTTTCAAGGTTATAAAGCTAAGTTAGGGCAAACTTGTGACCATACATAGTGTCAGCGATGGTGCGCGGCGAAAAATTCACACCAGCAGTCTCATATCATAAGGAATAAGTACACGAGTATTGTAGCGAACGCCAAGCTTGCTCAACAGTAGAAATTCTGCTATTAAAGTAAACACATGTAATTCGTGTTATACATTTACCAATTGTGCCCTTGCCAGGCTTGGAACACGGAAGCCCCACAACTCGAAACAAATAAGGATTATCGTAAACTCGGAATTAAATACGTCAGTGCCAGCGAGCGCAAATAGAACGCCGATAGCGGTACGTCAGGTCAAAATAGTATAGGAAGTGGCCCTGCCACTACGCCTGGTAGCACAAATGGACCAGGTCTCACCGTAAATGGAGACCCATTAGTAGCAATCCTACAGCAGCTGACGCAGAGGACAACCGTTACGACGCCCATAATACAGGTACGGGACATTCACCGTTTTCAGGAGCTGACTGACAGGACTTTGAAGCCTGGTTAGCCACCTGTGACAACCTAACGGATGCGAACGGATGGACATTAGATCAGAAACTCATTTGCTTCCCGACTTAAAAGGTGAGGCACTTAAAATTTACGAGAGTTTCCCAGACTGCCAGAAACAAACATATGAAGCCCTCTGCTACAACATGGGTTTCATGTACTCTTCCTCACAGCGAGTGAGGACGCCTTAATCACGTTACGCATGCGCATACAAGGAGATCGAGAATCAGTCGCTATGTACGGACTGGACCTTCAAAACTTAGTGGACAAAGCATTTCCGGAGGTTGATGGCGAACAACGTGACGCGTTACTACAAAAATTCCTGCGACAAGGACCAAGAAAAGAACTAAAATGTGGCGTGATAGGGAAGACTTACCCGTCCTTCAAACACATGATGGACAAGCTTAAGTATAAAGAAGACGCCATTATAGCGTCCCAAAAAGGAAGTTATCGGAGTACCGGTTCGCAAAAGCAGCCGGTCCAGATCAGTAAACTCCATATCACAAGGCGCTGAAAACACGCAACTAGTGGATCAGATCCGTGAAGCATTAGGTGAGAATAAGCGCACTACTGCCGGTAGCGATGCCACTATCGCTCGGCTTATCGATCTGCTAGATAAGCTAGATAAGATCCGACTAGGTCGGGAGCCGCGGTTATCGTTTGTCGTTGTATAGTAGCTCCAACCGGCAGGTGAATATGTGTGCGGCCGACTGCGACCGGGTCGGAGCCGGTATGTTTGAATCGTGTGTTGAACCGGGGGAAGAAACTGTGCAACATGTGAGAGAAAAGGGTTTAGGGCTACACGGAGACGACGCCGAGCCGAGTGCCGACAATATCACAAGCATAGAGAATCATGATGATCGAGCTAACATTTGTGAAATTATGGAACCTAGTGATGAGAAATCGGAACTTAGTAACATGGAGGAGAATAATGTAGCCAAGGAGGAACCAATAGTAACCAGTAAAAGCTCGAAAGTTGTGATAATAACGTCCATAGTAAATGACAGGACAGAGAAAGCAAACATAATGGCAACCCAGCAACAGGAAAACAGAACAGAGATTGTCACATGTCAGCTAAGTACAGAAGCAGCCTGCGAATTAGGAATCAACCCAACCGGATTGCCGGGTGACTTAACGAAAGTAATCGAACAAGCACTGAAATCGCCCGCATCGTTGGGGAGTGTACCGACATCCAGTCAGGTCGGTATGGGCCCTGCGATTAACCACACGGACACACATTTGGTAGATCATAAGTACACGTCGGATCAAGGGGATGCACGAATATGTAGGCAACAGATATTGGATATTATATTGAGGAAATTGCACGCATTAGATAACACCAGCGAAATAGTAGAGCCTTTGATCTTACAGGGATTACCCGACGAGGAGCGAATTACGTTGCTGGGGTCGGATTCAGAATTCGTGCCTGCAGTTAAGCCAGAATGTCACGGTAAATTTTCTCATTACATCCTCGCACTGCCTAAGCTACGTTTCGGAGAAGAACGAGCACCAATAAGAACGCTGTTCTATAGGAGGGTCATAGCTGTGTCGGAGCGGATATGCCATGCCCACCAGTTGCTTAGACGTCGAGTGGCCGGGACGGCACGAGTCGACCGACGGCGGGACGCTGCCGTTTTGTCAGGGCTGTTAGGGTTCGCATCGCCGTTCCTACACGCTATGCCGGGGATACACGTTAGCAGTAGCATGTTAAAACACCTAGAGGGACTTTTGGAGATCGTTTCCTGAGTTATTAACGGAATGAGCATTACACAGGCCATCACGGAAGTGTACCGATCTCAAATCCCCATCCTCCAGACATGCATCGTATGCGAGGAACGACATAATTTAAATTTCATGCCTAGAGAAGAGTGTGCTTTCACCACCTATCATGGTGAATGGGATTACACCGGGAATCGGTCTGCCGATTATGGAACGATTAGAAGAGATGGAACCGCATCCATTCGACCAAGTAGCACACAGGGGTTGTATACAGCCTATGAACTCATAGCGTATAGGGAAGCCAACTTGGAGTTCTTAGAAACCATAATAGGTGCACCATACTTGTTGGATAACTTAGTTACGGAATTCGACGAAACCGGACCCAAGGTTCCGGTGCTGTCAATACATCATATCGTATACGGTATAATGGCTAACGCGCTTTTCAGGGAAGTAAGTAGCAGACTAAAGCGCGAAGAACTATTGTACCTAAGACTATTGTGGTTACGTAAGCCCGCTCAAAATATCTGGCAGAGTGACCCAATGGACGATATAGACCAAGTCCCGAACACGGACCATGACGCTGACATAACATTCATTGACAAAGAGGAACTTGAAAGTGAGTTGAGTGCAGCACTCAAAGACGCTGGCACGGACGAATTTGACATGCCTGCGATTGAATCACTCGACTTCGACGTCTCCGAGTTGGGTTCTTCCGCGGACAATGAGAATGTCAGTTATGAACACGACACTACCGTTGATAGAAGTAACCAGACATCACCGACCGGGTCGGTACGGTCTTCTTCCAATGGATTAGGACAGAGAGTAAAAGCTGCGGTCAGATTGCTAAGACAGGGAGCTAAGATAGTCGGGTTACTAATAGCTTTACTAGTCATCCACCAGATAGGGCAAACTCACGCTATCGCTACGCCATTTTCGGACCAAGTCGCACGCTTAGGAGCTATGGTAAACCAACAGGTGGGCACGCTGATCGAACCACAAGGTTTAGTGATTACTGCTTCGCAATCCACCTTATTGAAAATAATATTACGGCTATCCTTAGATGGGCTGCAACCTAGTAGGCAAGCAACTGGTATGGCATGGTGCGTATACACTCCTCGGGGTAAGCCGTGCCTGGGAAACTGTTGTCCCAACCCTAATTGTACTACCATGCCGGATTTACAACAGAAGGTTCAAGAATTAGAGAGAGAATTAAGAAGCACCTATCAAGGTGTACTCGACATTAGTTACTATATGGCACTAATGCGCGAATATTGCGACGCGAATGCCCATCTTTGTGAGGAACCAAAGGCCCGAAAGAAACGCTTTCTTGCAGAGTTAGCAGGAGCCGCAGGCGTAGTAACAGGTTTTATAGGTGTAGGTGTAGCGTTCACTAATGCGGTACATCTTAAGGATTTAAATAAGCAGGTACTCGCGCTCTCTAAGGAAATGAGAAACACCTATAATGTCGCCTATGGTAATTCGCGAGCGATCATGAAACTAACGCACGTGAATGATGAACTTTACTCCTTTTTTCATCATGATATGCAAGCGGTAGTCTCTATGATCGATCTGGTAAGATGTCAAGAGCAACGCTACGTTACTGAGGTTCATCGCGAGCTAGTTAACCATATGTTTCGCACCAGCCTTAGGTCCTCAGTTGACGCCGTCATGGAAGCCATGATGAGCGGTCAACTATCACCGAACGTAGCGGACGCATCCACGCTCAAGAACTTATTCCAAAAGGACTCGCAGATAGCGCAGACAATCTTAATACGCGAACCTGCGCTGGCCTATCAATTCGGGCAAATTTACCCAGTACATATCGATCTAGGATCATTTAAATTTGCATTTATACTGCGAGTTCCCTTAGTTACGTCGGATGATGTACGACCCTACTTTCGAATTTACAACGTTGGCTGGAACGTTGCAGAGCGCAGCGCCCATATGAAATTACCATTGCCTCACTATGCCACGCGCATTGAACGAGCACGGTACGAAGTACTTAAACTACATGCATGTAACACGCGACCGGGTATTGCATTCTGCGAAATACACGTATTGGCAACGGACCATACATCGCGTTGTTTGGACTGGATCATCATGGGCGAGGACGCCCCGGATGAAGCTCGTCAACTCTGCAAGAACAGTGCATTGGTCGGGCCAATGGCTAATCACACCGATGTTTACACCACAGCGCAGGGAGTCGTAATCCGAACTGCTGAACGCATGGCCGTCATCTCCAAGAAGAAACATCTTAGTCACGTTACCCGAGGAGAGACAATTGACATTGCTGATAACGGGGTTTTGTGGCTGTCGCACGGTAACTACACCCAGCTCGTGGTCGGGCCACTCATGCTGGCTAGCACACTAGATGCGCAGGAAGTCACAGTTCACGTTGGACCCAACATCACTGTCCAAGACTTTCGGAAATACCGCTCAAACCGATCGCTTGGAGCTCATTGGAACATGCCAAAGCGACGAACCTGCAAGTGCAGCAAATAGCAGATGAGCAGTTGAAGAAGGTAATCGACTTCCCATACATCACTACCACTGGCGTAGCTCCTTACCTATGGATGCTCATTGTGCTAGCGGTTGCCGGAATAGGGGCAATAATTTACTTTAGGAAGAAAGCTGGCTTCTGTCCTAAACGCATAAAGGGGCGCCCGCAGCGTTGGTGGCTACAACGACCATATCCTCGGGAGGAACTAAAGCGCCTCGAATTGCGTGTTAAAACGGACAATGAATACGGCACCGCAAACGCGCTTCGACCATCTGTTTCAGCCCCAGCTGCTTCCACGTAACATCTTGAATTACGCACAATGAGTCCTCGCCGCTCAGCTCGAATAAATGCTACCATCGAGGACGAAAGCGTCGTTCTGGTAGAGTCCACCGAACTATTTGCTTTGTCTGAGCGATCCCAGCGTGGAGGACATCGCACTGTAGCCTACCACCGACAGGTAAACGCAATACATCACATGGACGCACCCTTACTCATCAATGCTTTTGTATACCGCACACTGGTACTTACACTAATAGATACTTGTGCGGATGTTTCTATCGTATCACAATACCTAGTAAACAAATTAGGCCTCCAGCCGCAGCTCGACGATTCCACTAGGACAGTATCTGCCACCAAACAAGCATTAGCATTAGAGGGTAGCATAAGTGTACCTTTGTCGACCGGGTCCATAAAGGTACAGACAGAATTCTTTGTCACCAAAACAGCACCTTATCACTGCATCATAGGAACAAATTTTATGTCTCAATTACCAAAATGCATTATAAATTTTAAGGAACGTTGTTTAGAAATAGCAGTAGATGAGGAAAAGGCTAAAATACCTTTTGCAGGCCTAGAACGCTACGATCCACCACTGATAGCAGTAATGTGTAGAAAACTCACTACTGTAGAACCAAACACTGAAACATTTATTAATGTCATTCCCGAAATAGCCGAAACAGGCGTAGGACCGGCACTGTTTGTGCCCGCACCCGAAATGGTAGATATCGCAATGGCTCACAAATTAGTACTAAGAAGCCAAAGAGCAATACCAATCGTAGTAATCAATTTCGGAAACACACCGGTTACTATTTATGCCGGACAAACAATAGGTCACATGGAGGTAATAATGAACCCCAACGTGCAGTTCCTGAAAGATACAAACAAAAATCTGATTCGATATGAGGAACACAAACCGGCCAAACAATTAAATAACATCACCACACTCCCCGAAAGAATTATTCAACATATCGAAGCAGGAAAAAGGTCGATTGACCATGAAAGAGCTCAAACGGTCTTGAGTAAAATAGATTTTGAGAAGACCTTATTGTCCCCGTTTGAGTTGAAGCAGTTGAAAACCGCAATTGTCGAGAACGCGGACGTCTTCAGCACGCACGATTTTGATCTAGGGCGCTACACAGAACATAGACACCGCATAGAAACCGGGGATGCTAAGCCAATAAAGCAAGCACCGTACCGACTAGCACACTCCCTACGCGAACTGCTTAGAGAAGAATTAAACAGTATGCTAGATGCGGGACTAATATCGCCATCAAGCTCACCTTGGGGATCACCAATAGTGTATGTAACCAAGAGTGATGGCTCACTCGGCTCTGTGTGGACTTTCGGAAGGTAAACACAGTAGCAGAACAGGATGCATATCCATTACCCCGGATAGATGATATATTAGGATGCCTCCGAAACACTAAATTAATGTCTAGCTAAGATTTAAATAAGGGCTTCTGGCAGCTGGAGTTAGACCCAGAAACAAAATATAAGACATCCTTCGTAACAGTGCATGGGCAGTATGAATACAACGTTCTACCGTTTGGATTAAATTCATCTCCAGGGGCCTTTCAACGTTGCATGTCCATGATTTTGAAAGGGTTACAGTGGGAAAATGTCTAATCTACATAGATGACATACTGGTATTTTCACCAACGTTCGAAGATCATCTGAGGGATCTAATTAGAGTTTTCGACCGTTTCCGCAAAGCCAATTTGAAATTAAAACCCTCGAGTTGCCGTTTTGGCCGAGGCAGTCTAAAGTATCGAGGACACATAATTAGCACGTAAGGCGTAAAACCAGATCTAGAAAAAGCAATAGCAAATGATGAATTTAAACGTCCGGAGACATTGAAGCAGCTTCAAAGTTTCCTGGGACTGGTAGGTTATTATCACAAATTTATAGCGGGCTACTCAGATATATGCGAACCACTGAACGAACTAAAACGCAAGGATGCAGTATTTAAGTGGACTCCTAAGTGCGAGGACACCTTTAAGAGGCTAAAACAAGCGCTATTAGATGAACCCGTGCTAGTGCACCCTGATTTCACACAGCCGTTTATTTTGCAAACGGACGCTTCAGGATATGCTATGGGCGCAGCGCTCTCGCAGAAAACTAAACAAGGTCTCAAACCCATTGCATACGCAAGTAAGGCTCTGATTGATTACCAACGCCGTTACCACGCAATGGAAGCCGAAGCTCTCGCGATTAGGTGGGCCGCGCTACACTTTAAGCATTACTTAGTAGGGCACAAATTTCACGTGGAAACCGATCATAAACCGCTAAAAGCTTTGTTTGACAAGCCACCCAGGAACTCACGCTTATCACAGTGGCGCAGTGAATTACTGCTTGAGTTAGGGGATTCGAAATATAATATGGGCCAGGTAAAGAAAACGGCAATGCTGATGCTTTGTCGCGGGACCCCAGGTACGACGCGCACATAAGTGAGGAACAGCGAGATACATATGAAATATTAATGATGATCCGAGGACGACCCACAGGACCTCGCCCACCTACGACCTGCGCAGCTTGGGATCAATCGCACCTGCCTTATCCTGTACGTACCGTAGCACCGCTCGGAACCGGCGCACCAGCACCTTTAACAGGAAGTCCAATAGCTCCCCCAGGTCGACCCAACCCCGAAGCAATCCCATCGCAACTAATTGTCGACAAGCAGATATCTACAGTACCCCCTGCAGCGCTTACACAGCAGTCAGCCACGCTAAGCGAAATTCCAATCCGGATGGATCCGGGGGAAACACCAGTAATGTCGGTTCGTACTACGACTATCTCGGGTTCTGGAGTCGGACCTCAGGCTCGAGGATCTAAAAGGCCACACCGACCAGAAACTGTGGGCCTAAGAGCAACCACACTCCCGACAGAACAGGAATTCGATAGGCTCAAGAAATTAATGATGCACTACGAAACCCAAATTTTAATCTAGTACGGCTCCTACCGTACATCCAAAGGAATGACCCAGAATTGGGTCCAATCTGGTGGTACCTATACAACAAAACACGGCCTAAGGCCGAATTAGGCGCACTAAGAATAGAAATGCGAGCTCATTACTTTGAGCTAGCCCAAGACACGAAAATACTATACATGCACCCATTACAACCAGGGGACATAAATTACAAATTGTGCGTCCCAATCATACTAGTACAACAGGTACTCAAACACGAACATAATACCTTATACGGAGGACATCCTGGCCGTGATCGGCTACTAGCGAAGTTAAAACAGTTTTATTACTGGAAAGGTATGTCCTAGCACGCACAGCAGTGGATCAGGCGATGCACCCTATGCCAATCCGCCAAGGACCCAATTTCGCGGACAACCTCTGGATTGGGTAGGGTTCCGTTGGCAAATCAACCAATGTATCGTGTATTTGTAGACATACTCGATATTCAAGTTCGGTCGCAAGCGGGTAATCGCTATGTTATTGCCTTCATCGATCAATTCACAAAATTCGCAATAGCAGTAGCAATAAGGCACCAGGATGCACACACAGCCGCACACATATTCTTATATGAGGTAGTCATATATGGAGCTCCCAGGGAGCTATATTCTGACAGAGGAGGTGCTTTCACAGCCCATATGTTTGAAAACCTGTGTCAAGAAATGCAGATATTTCGGCACATGAGTTTAGCTTACCACCCTCAGGCAAATGGTGATATTGAAAGATTTAATAGGACCTTGCTATACCTGCTACGAGTAAGTGTACCACAAGATGATCATCACTCATGGGATGTATCATTACCATTTTGCATCATGGCTTGTAATTCGTTAGTGCACACAGCAACAAAATATCCACCATAGCAACAAAATATCCACCATTTTTGCTCATGCATGGATTTTATCCTAGGTTACCCGGAGAGTACGACACGCATAGTGCAGCCACAGGATACACTGGAGCCCTCTCCTATAGGGCCAACGCGCAGCGCTGGATGGCTTCTATTAGGGACCGCGCATACCAATCAATGAGAGCCGCCCAGGAAGTAAATCGGCTAAGGTACAATAGGCGAGTTCGCGAACCACGCTATCAAACAGGTGAATTAGTCTGGGTTTATAGGCATGATACCACGCCAGGAACATCTAGGAAACTCACGCCTCGTTGGTGCGGACCATATGAAATACTAGGGATCACCCCGCCATGCATGCGTGTAAGAATCCATTCTAATCCGAAAGGTATGGCGCATGTGGTACACCTTAATAGAACTAAGCCGTGTTTTAGAGCATTAGATCCGGCACCTAATGTTGGAGATTGGCTAGGCCAGTGCACGCTTCTGTTGTAGAAAGGGGTTTAAATGAACCAACCCAACGAATTATCGCTGGTAGAGATTTCGTTACCGAAATAGAACCCGTAGATGAGGTTGCAGTACGCACAGTAAGAACAGCAGTCAGTGATAGCTCGGACACCGAAAGTATAGAAATGGGTGACCCCAATGATCCCAACTTCTACCGCCGGACATACGCAGAAATCGAGGCCGAGCAAGCGGCAATGGAACACATTGAGTATCGGACGGACGACTACGAACCGCAGAATCCAAGGAAGGTCAGGAATCGGATTCCACTGACTGATCCAGATAGGGAAATAGAACCATCTTGGCCACCAACATCGCAGGAACAGGTTACCAGTCGAGAGGTCTTTTCGTACATACCAGAACCTGGTAGCCAAGATACGCAGGTAGAATACGGACAACATACTGTGCCAGTAACCACGATGGAAAGAATAGTGGCCACTAGCGAGGAAGTTCCATTCGGCGTACCGACTGTAGGTGTTGGAATACTCGAAGGACAGCATTTCTACCCAGCGGACATTACGCTGTCTACAACACCACGAGGAGCTTAAGGAGGAATCGTCGTACCTGGACCATACACCTCAGGGGATCTACGTTACGCAATTATGCTCGCTGCTCAGGACCACCCATTATTTCAATCGCGACCAGCTGAACATATTATGGCGTCTTGGCTACGCGTACCAATGGAAATGTCAACTCAAACTGTAGGGGACTATACAACGATTCGTCCCTATAGCGCTCCGCCAGCAGCTGCCGACAGACCTATGTCTCCCCACCATTATGTCTTCCGTGAGGCGGCTGTCACTCAGCCACCTCCAGGGTCGCCAATGTCCAGCTATTTGTCGGAAACCTCTGGAGAAGGTACAACCGTGGACGTGAGAGCAGCTGAGGCAGACGACGAACTAGCTAGCCAAACATCGCAGGAACCATCTTCCACCGAGCGGCTCGGTCAGGCAGGACAGGAAACATCAAGTAGTGACTCCAGGACACCACTGGGAACCTCTGGCTCATTAAGCGAATTCACACTTGCAGGATCAAGTAGTGAAGCGCCGGAGAAGAACTGGACGTCCAGTGACCTTGAGTGCTCCTCCTCGCACACGAGCACCGCCAGAAGACCGAGGAAAGGGGGGCCTTGTTGGACGGCCCACCCAACGGAAACAAGTCATATCGACAAGAGGAGGTTCAACCATTCAGTTTTCTAGTAAATAACAACCAGGATCGTCCACAGTAACTATCACCGAACTAGTACACCCCACTACCACTACAAATACCTCCTCAGGAATAATACGATTCAGCACTGCTCAGGCAACAGTACCGACTAGACACCACTTTCATCGCCAGGCTAGGGACCGAGTCTTTAGACCATATGGCGCAGCGTCGGACGAGGAAGTAGGAGACGCCCTACGTATGCCTAGACGAGTGACTTTCCAGGAACCAGCAGCGATTACTAGCGAAACGGCTGGAACCTCTACCAGACTAGCATCTACTACTCGCATGCAGTCTACCAGTGTCACCACCTCAATCGCCAGTGCACCAATCGCGACACCACAACAATTTCTGAGGGGCGAACGCTCCTTAGGCGGGACTCGACCGCCCACTTCATTCCCACGCTATCCTTCTAGCCAGGAGCTACATCCTGCAGCCTGGCGACAACGGACGCCCCGACCACCACCGTACGAAGAATCTGATTCAGACGATCCAGACTTACGAGTAGACTAACTCAACCCATGCTAGCACGTACCTCTAATCATGCAAACGAACAACCATAAAAAGGGGGATTAGAAGACGGGTCCGGGAATATATATATTTTATAAGAGAACAAGACCATCTTTGCATCTAGACTTATTCCTGATATATACATTATAGATGCGCCGAGCCTACAGCACGAACGACATAAACGCCCGTCTGATCCCAAAGGGCGTGCGGCACGCACCGGTGGACATCGACGGGCACGTATTTCCAAAGGTGCCCCAATACTTACTGGATCGAGCGGAACGCTGTGAATTCTTTTCGCTCAAGAGCAAAAGATGGAGCTGCTTGTCCAATGAACATTCCTCCGCCGATCGCTTCGAACACAACGGGAGGCGCTCACCAGTGCTGCCGAGCACTACCATCTCAGCGCCCTGGAACTGTTGGGACGCGATGAGGAAATAAAGTAGTTGAGCGATATGGATATCTCCGCAACTAAGCTACAACTCCGCAGCCTCGCTCTGCAGCGCCAGATCCCACACAGCGTACGGCGGTGGCACATGTTATACAGGGCGCACCTGATGCGGCCTATCCTTTTGGCCATGTTCAACCTCGATGAGTACGCCGAGGAGTTAGAAGAAACCGGCAGCCGGCAACTTCTTAGCGATTCAATGGACAATTTCTGGGGCACGGGCATTCCTCCGGCCCAGTGCAGCAACTACCGAACAATCTGCCATAACGTCACCGGCCGGTTGCTCGAGGAAATCCGAGCATTCAATCGCGACGGATTTGTGCGCTGGCCCCGTGTAATCATCGTTGGTGATGAGCAAGCCCTCCCGCTTCTCGAAGTGGCCGACGAGCGAAATTGGCTCGTCCTCACTTACCCAACGCTGACGATGGTCGAGCTATTACAATGGGCCAACGCACTACTGACGCCGCAGACGGACTGTGTTTTCGTCTTGGGCGGCTATGACGATGTATGGCTGGAAACGCGAAAGGCATTCTCGCCAGGTGCCTATTTCAAGCGCATTAAGCGGCACCTCGGAGTACTGGATCGGCGCGCCCGGGAAGATGGCGCCATCTACGTTGCGTCGCCTCCCCCACACTGGGACGCCGATAACTACACGGGCGACACCTGGGGACGGTAATTTCGCACCCGGAAGACGGAGCTTACTATCAGCCACCAGTCTTTCCGCAGCGTCATCATGCCGCGGTGGCCAGCGTCGCTTATGGGGACTGAAGCCTGGGACGCGGTCGGACCGTTTAACCAGGGGGAAGATCGTCGGCGTTGGAACAAACCCGTCGTGACTCCAGCGTTCCATCACGAATTGGTCGCCTGGGAAGAACAGAATTTGCAAAGCGCAGACACCATCCGGCGACTAATGGAGCGACCACTGCCAAGGGAAGAGTATTGTAACTACCCAGATGGTGAATTGTAAAGCATATGTAGGAGGGGTACAGCCAGCAAGTTGTTAGGGTGGTTTAAAAAAAGAGGGGTGAACAAGGGAAAAACGCTAAAATTTTAAATCATCCGGAGATGATAGAAACGCAAACCACTGCCCAGGCTAAATTCACTTGAGATAGGCACTTTACCCAACGACGCATGCTTTTGGAAACTAAAGGTAGGCAAGGCAAGCGATGCAATTGTACACTATGTTTATTTAAGCTCCCTTTACAGATGAGCACCAGCAACATCGACGTAGCAACCAACCGTCAATCTGGCGGACGATTATCAACGGTCGGACCGTACGCCCCGCCGGAAACCGCCTCGTTCCAGCTGCCAACAATCCCAGTCTACCGGCTAGACCTGAACAAACCTAATGCCGCTTTCCTTTCACATGGAACGGGCTGGCCCGAGCTGCCAAACATGCACGAAACGCCAGCTCCGTTCAGCAACGATGGCGTACTCGCCAACTCCGTGGAGCGACACTATCACGTCCAGGTGCTGGCGCTCCTCGAACACCGTGACGCCGCGCGCGAGCTGATGGACACGACCGATTCCCGAGCACGCGTGCTCAAAGATGAGCTCATCGATTATGTCACTAGTGCTCGTCTTAAACCATTGTTGGAACACATCATGCGTCCAATTTTGCTAAAGAAATTCGCCATCCCGGAGTACGCGCATGTCCTCCAACTCACCGAGGATCGGCAACTGCTTGAAGCCTCAACGGACACTTTCTGGGGTGTCGGACGCTCCAGTCAGCAGCTGCAGAAGAATGAGGCGCCCGGACGCTGCCATAATATTATGGGACGCCTGCTCGAAGAGGTGCGCGAATTCCGCGCCACAGACAACGTGCGGTGGCCCCGGACGGCCATTTTGGGAGACGCATTGGCCCTGCCCCTGCTGGAAATGGCCGAGGACAATAAGTGGTTGGTCAATGGATGGCCAGACGCTCACCTTGCCGGCTTGTCCAGGCCGCCAACGCCATCGTCACGCCGTAGCTTAAGTGCATCATCCTTCTAGGCGGCTACAATTATATCTATGGAAAAGCGCCTCTGGAGCAGCTCCATGCGACAAACCCGAACGCGGCATTTAAAAAGGTAAAGCGTCATCTCGGGGTTTTATCAAAGCGGATAGCGCCAACAACAACCATCATCATGACGCCGCCTATCCCGCGTTGGGTTGCTACCAAATCAGGATGCTGCGTCCTGGACGGCCGAACTGATAAAGATTCTAATCTACCACCGGCAACGGTACAATACACTCCACAACATGTTCATTCCAACGTGACCAATCGCGTTCAACACTCCTGACGCGTGGGAGCGAGACGAGCCACACCTGGAGTGGGGCGAGCGACCACAATTTCGCGAGCCGATGGTATCTAATTACTGTCGTCGCAATCTGCGCGAGTGGATGACCCACCTCGTGCGCGATGCTGAGTTGGGGCGCCTCACTCCATAGATAGTCGCAGGTGCACTGCGTAACGTTAGCAGCTAACGCGAGCGAGGAACGGAATAAGAGCATGAAAGGAAACAAGATCAGTCGGTACGACTTGCTAGGAGATGCATTGCAAGGGGTAGTTAGGAGCACGAAACGCATCTAGGTAACAGCAGTGAGATGTGCCTAAGACAGCAATTTAAAGTACTATCTACGAGCAATACAGGTAACTGAACCAGGTAGGCGTTATCGGTACGACTTGGTGGGTTAGGAAATCTACCAAGTGAAAGTACAAACTTTAAATAGAATACTCGATATGACGAACACCAAGGACCAACTTTTGAAGAGGTTAAGATAAATTAAACGGGCAGACCAATCCCCAGTTTGTAACTGGAAATTGCTTAAAATAACCCCTGGGTTAGGGCATAACCGGCAGCCGGGTCCTTTCTTGGGGTGAACCAAATCCACAATGAGGGTACGTGCTAGGGCTGTATATATATCGTTTTAATAATAATATTGTATGCATATGTATAACGTTTAGAACGTTGGAAAATTTTTAAATTAGGTCAAGCAAGACACATTTCTGAACCACTACGACAAAGCAAAATTAACACTGGGACTCAAAATATTATAAACCATAAGGGAAAACTTCCAAAAATGCCGAATAATAAGGGAGAAGGGACGCGTTTTTGGTGATAACCAAACAAGTTGAACGTCCTTCTACCCTCGATTTAGAAAAATTTGTAATAAATTGTTGGAATTTTTGGAAAATTTCTCGAAATTTAGTGTAATTTTAGGCCCAAACGGGCTAATCTTTTCAAACTTCACGCTCAAACGGGCCAATTTTTCAAATTGCGCATTAGTTCTACGTAACTTACACCAATGGCTGTACATCACATGAGATTAATCATGCAAAATTTTCACTTTCTTTCTCATATCTCAACAAATCGAACATTCTACCATAAGTAAGGAGTCTATAAAATCCAAAAATTTTTAAGAGATGTAACAGCCCGAAATTTCAGGGATTTCAACAAGATATTTAAATAGGGAAAATCAGTTAAATTAAGGTCAAAAAAATTGGGAGAATGGGTGCAACGGGCGATCGGATACCGGTGGGGTATGACCTGGGTATTTTGTTGTGTATTATCATTCATTGTTGTCATAAAAATAAAATGTATCATGGATGTAATTTGCTATATCGTCATGCTCCACCCGCCCGAGATGCACGGATTGATTTTGGCACCACAATGGAATAATTGGACTCTCGATTTGTGGTATCCGATCGACCCTAAGTAAATTCAATGGTAACATGTGCATTTATAAAACTTGAATGTGTGCATAAAGAAATGTTGTTTTATTTTATTTCATGTTTTATTTTATATGTGCGAAAGAGTGTAGTACCGCGTGTCCGAA
Organism: Trileptium ribeirensis; assembly: GCA_030248225.1. NCBI lineage: Eukaryota > Metazoa > Nematoda > Enoplea > Enoplida > Thoracostomopsidae > Trileptium > Trileptium ribeirensis. Next base: position 34,706 of record JASANE010009759.1, on the reverse strand, counting down.
TGGGTCGGGGCAGCATACGGAATTTTTTTTGTGAAAATCTAAGACGAGAACTTTTGTAGCATTTCGGACCTCGAAGACCCATCCTGGCATGCGGTTACGGAATAACTGAACTAAGGAATAAGGTGAGACATCAAAGTTTTAGTAAAGAAAAGCGACAGAACCTACCTAGAACGTCATTTTTATAGGGTCTACTTTAAAGAAAAAATTTTACTAAGTTTTGCTATTTGAGGCCAGGCGGGCCTATCAATTTGTTATAAGGGCTTCACTAGGCTTGTAAATTGTGGATTTGTGTCAATTTATCTCCTACTCATAAGTACTTACGGACACTCAACTAAGCGTTTAAACACCCAATTTTCAACGACCTAAATCTCAACCAAAATAACCGAAACTCCCCGATTTTTCAAGCTCAGCCCCTCCACGGGATCCTACCCTAACTATCTCACTGCAATCCGGGGCCGCCCAACCTAACCGGCCCGAGCAAGACCTCGATAACTCCCCCGGGACACCGAAATTTTCTGTCTTTGACTCACAAAACGGCCTCTAACAGGCCACCTATGTGAGATATAGTAAATTTGACGTTTTCAGCAGTAGGCGACCAGCCAGGGTATGCACCTGGTCCTGCCCCCGGCCGCCTGCGATCCCTTGTCAACCTGAAAATTTAAATAATATATAAATTCTCTTATAAAATTTTAGCGCCCTGGGCGCTTGTATAAGCTTTTCTTTTAAAAGCTTCGCGCCTACCAGCGCGAGGTTTAGGTTGTTTACAAAGCCTTCTGGCGCTGCTCGGTCACTGTCCGCTGCCACTGCGCTTTCTAAGCGATGTTGTAGAGGGGCTGTTGCGAGCCGAAATGTGCAAGCTTTAATGTTGTGCCGCTTGTTTTTCATTTTGTACAGCTATTACCGCCAAACATATGTACGTTTGAGTTTAAAGTTTTGTTTTACACTTTGCTGATGTTTTCACTTTATATATGTATAGGGAAGCGGGCGAATTTTAAATTTTAAATTGTTGGGAATGAGTCAGAGACCAGACATTTCAGGGGGTTGGAAATCGTAGTATAAAAGAGCGAGGCCCGACGCAGCGTCGGAGCCAGTCGAGTTGTAGCACAGACCAAGTGGTCTGTTTTCGGAGTCGGCCGGTTGTCGCCCTTTTAGCTGTAAGTGTTTTAAAGGTTTTGTTTTTCGCTTGCTCTGTTTTTTCTTTCCTAGGGGTGTCTCCCACTGTGTAGCACAGGATGGAGCCCACCTAGTGACTCTGCAAAGTTTCGAAATTTCGCTGGCCGGGGCTGCCCTTGCGCGTGCGGGCGCGTCCTACGGATGCTCCGTGCACTCGTAAGTGCAGTCCCAACCAAATCAAGAAAGCCACGCGCTGAGCTACTCGCAAATCACAAATGCTCGACTGGTTCTCCGCTCGCCGGGTCGCCAATTTTCGGTTTAGACCCGGGGGCGAAATTACTATTAGTGATGTGAACGGGGAATAAAATATACGGGAGGGGTAAGGTTTTGAATTTAGGCTTCGCATCAAGGTTTTGAGTTTAAGTTTTGAATTAAAGACTTAGTAGCGTGTTGACTTGGAGGCAGCCTCTAAGGCAAGAGTTAATTGAGTATCTGTAAGGACTCGCGCTCGGATCCCCATCAAAATTTCGAGCCTTGATCCCTGAGCGTTTCAGCTGATCGTCCCCTAACTAGTCAAAAAAGACCCAGTCTTCCAGGCCGTTTAGACACGGTAGAAGACTGTAACACTTTGCATCAACCAATTTAAAACCCCGCCGCAAATTGGCGCTGTAAAACAATTCTAATTTTTTTCAATGACCTTCAAGAGACAATGGAGCCTCTTTCGACTCGTGCTCCATCCGCGCTCGCTTTCGAAGTCGTAGCTTGAGTCAGCCTGAATCATAGGAAAACATATGAGAACAACTCCAGGTCACACGACTTATAGACCCAAGTTTTGGGGTAACGGAGCGAGATTCCCGCTCAAGGCGGACGTGGTCATTTGCACGCTGTGAGTATTCAAATTATACAAAAAACTGAACCCCTGGCGCTAGTTCCAAGAGTTGAGATCCTGCCCTGAGCGTTGGTTTATTCGTCAAAAAGGTGAATTTAATTAACTAGCTTCAAAAATGGACGGGTCTCAGGCCGTTTAGACACGGTAGAGCCCTCTGTCACGCATTTTTAAACAATGGAATAACTACCGAGGGGTCGATGCGGCTGCTCCATAGGGAGTGACGTATCAGGACCTTCGTGCGTTATCCTCCACAGTTTTCATGGCTTTGGCAAACTTATTGTTCTAATCAAACAGGGGTATCCGAAGTGTTTTCTAACTCAAATCGCCACTGTTTTCTTGTGATCCGCAAGCTAAGCGTTTTGCTGAGGGACGCGGCAGCACGCGTCGTATTCGTGCAGGCAAATGACTGCGGACCTTTAATAAATCGAAGACACCCGGAGGAGTAACTCAATAAACCAGAAAGTGAGAGCAACCTATAGTTGAGTTCAATTTAGTTCAATTTTAAGTAAATCTTCGTGATCGCACCCGTTAGACGAGCGACGACCCAGCGGAGGATACAAATCAGTGGCCTTCAAACTTTTCGGTGAAGGAAAGCCTATCGGTGCAGACCCACAAACCGTTTAGACACGGTGGGTTTCGATACAGCGCCATATTTTCATGTCAAATCATCAATTCGAAAATCTTTGCAAAGCAAGCAAACTTCGGGACACGCGGCAGCGCCTCGCCCTTTGACAAGGACCCACTATTTCAACTCTACGCATGCGTAAGCAAATTCTTGATTATAAACTTCCACTGCGAGTAGCTTGCAGCTGACGTCCGGACTCGGTATAGCACTCATCACGTGCATGAAATGCGTAGTAAAGAAGGGCTAATCGCAAGAGAGGGTCTGGTAGTCCAGAGTGTTTTCACCGGCGAGGTCAACAAACGGTCAGCAAGGAAAGTTCATACCTGTGTCCTGTCGGGCGGGTAAGGCAGTCCCCAGAGTACAAAATGTAAGCGCAAGCTGAATTTATTTTCTCCCGATTCCCTCATAGGGCTTAACTAGGATTCACATCACTCATTTGGTATATAACGGGGTGCCCTGCGAGGTACCCCCTTTTTATTTCGTGTATAGGTATTTTGGTCACATTGCTAAAATAACTATAACCTTGTTGTATGTTAATAAAGCGTCAGAGTGTGTAATGCTTTCCTCAGCGATACGATTTATTTAATTATTATAGGATAGGTAGGTACCCCTCATACCGAATAAATTTGATTGCTCAGAGTTCACTGCCCGAGAATGTGATAATCGGAATTACAGACAAGATAGTCTTTAGGTAGTCCCGCAAACCAAATCAGGCTTTACCCATTAAGAAATCGGTAATAGCCTTGGATCAAAATAGGAAAATTCACCGCCATTTAGGATCAAGGATTCAAGTAGAATTGAGGGAAAGGCGAGTCAGCCTTATTACCTGTGAGCAGGCTTAGGGGTTGACTCTCCCTCAGGGGGACCTTCGTGCCACTAGATACGTGGGCCAGTATAGGGGCCAGGCCGAACACCCTGGTAAACCCGCCGGCAGCCTGCTAAGCTAAGCGATTCCCTTAGGTCAGCTAGCAGTTCACCGGAGAGTCGTGGAAGCCGGGGTTGTCCGGGCACCACGCCAGAAAAATGGTGGTGCAGCTGGGATTCCTTAGGGCCAGAACTGGTCCTAGTACAACTGTACACCGTATCAGAGAAGCAACGGTTTTGTAACGGATTGTAAGTTTGGTATTGTTACGAAATTGTGTCAAAGCATTGCATTTCCACGGCGTCTGAGAGGTAATCCATAGCACTACCAATCCTGGTGTAGCTATATCTAACAATTTTCACGTTGTCGTGGCACTGGTGCATATCTGCACGTGCCACAGTGGCTTTAGGATAGCAAAAATATTTTGTGGCTTTGACACAGTAGCATCAACCTGTGTGGCTTTAGCAGAGCAACGACACAGCGCGGCGTAGCTAGAGACACTGCTGCAAAGCGACTTTTATATTACATAATCCAATGAACTTTTCTAATAGTATTAGAAATTGATGTTCTAAATTACAATGCTTGTTTTCAAATGAACGCCAATTTGACAACATTGGGGTAACTTTGAATTTTTTCGAGGTATTAAATTTCGATTTTTTTGAACATTTAAAAGAGTATACAAAACAGATAGGGCGTGGGTTGTATAGAACTCGTTTTCATAGTTTATCGTCTGTTTCTTTTCAAAGGGCACACCACTAGGCTATAAGAACGAAGTTTAACTGGCAAACTATATAGACGGACCTACAGTAGGCTGTAAAATCATGAAAAAAAAAATTCAAAAATATTCATAATTCATTTGTTTATACACATCTAAAATTATATGTCATTCACTTTTGTTCTGAACGGAGGTAAAACATACAAATATTTAAATGGCTGGGCGTGGTAGGTAATCGAAGGGCGGTCTAAATTATCAGTTTGTTTTACGGTATCGAACTCAAGCACCAACGCACCATTCAACAATAATCCGATCTTCGCGCCTACTGATATCAACAAAGATGACGGATTGGTTGTATTAATGCCAGAGATTCTATCATGGCTTTGCTATGTTAGCTACTTTTGTCAAATCCGGCTCAAGCTAAACAATGGGTCCACCGGGAATTGAACACCGGGCCTTCCGCGTGCGCAGCAGACGTCCCAGCCACTACACCATGGACCCGCTTGAAACGGTTGGATTGTTGTGGTGATATTCTAACTAGCGAATTGACGTTTCGCTAGTAGTAATTATTATCTGTGTGATCACTACAGTATATATTCGATAATATGTAGGCTTTATCAAAGACAAGCAATGTAGAATAATTATAATATGAGTTTATACAGTCGAACACCATATTGACTGCTGAAAAGCAATCGAGTAAATTGTTTCTTCATAATTACGACCCGACTTATGCTGTTCATTCTTAGGAAAGGACAGCGTAACGATATCTTGTAAAGTGTCATTTTCCATTATTTAACTGGTGTGTAAATAGAAATCTCTATATAGATATGAGAAGCTTAAAACTGGATTTATCGAGGCCGCTTTCAAAAAGACTTTGAAATTATCTCAAATTTTCTAAAATTGTTAGGAATGGCTTCTTGTTACCTTGTTTGTATAACTATTAAATAATGCGCGTTTCACAGAATAATGCTCACACAGAGCGGTAAGGTTTGGTCCTGCGCACCAAAGCTCCTGACCACGAGAACTTAATAGCGCGTAATCTGCTCTTCACGCGCGACTTATTGCGCGCAGGTTTCAATCGCATGTAGGGACGCGTAAGTTCTGGGTTTTTCGCAGTTTTTTGTGCGTAACATAAAACTTTCACGTGATTAAGTGTGCGTAGTTTGGAAATTACGACCTCCAAAATGTGGATATGTAAAAAATTATTAACAACTATGTATCCGTAACATTTACAGTTACGAGTGGTCGTGTACGCTTGGTAAACTGTTACGCGCATTTTACTGCTAGTAACTTAACAGTTACGCGCCATAATGTGTGCATAAAAAAGACGATGGCCAAATTTTAACCTCAATGTCGTTATAAGACTTTAAACGTGTATTAATAGTTGCCATTAGTTAAGGCTGTTATAAGAGGAACAACCCAAATTGATGAACTGATATTTCACAAATGGTATTTAAATGTGTGCAAAACCTTTTACCCCATCTTCCGCGTTTGTTGCTACATTACGATGTTACTATGTTAAATTTTTGTAAGCGGCAGCTTACTATAATTTTTTATCATTTCCTCGCTATATAACACGGATGTAACAGTTGAAGAAATGAGTTACATGGTCTACTTATTCCTTTATATGTTACGGGCACTTTTGTGCTCATAGTTTTTATTATGGGCACTTTGTTGCCCATAATCGAAAGAGTTATGCACAGGGTTATGTGCGTAACAGTAAGTTACGCGCATTTCCATACGGGTAAGCAAAAAATTCGCGCAAATGCGTGTGCGTAATTAGCACTCAAACAATATTGCCCGTAAAAATTTTGCTTCTGGTTGAGCGTATTATTCTGTGAAACGCGCATAACTGCCATATAAGCAAACCCATGTTAGGTCTTGTGTTTCAGATGTGCTTTCTGTCATTGCTGTCAGTCTAATACTGCAGCGCCATATGTACTCTTTGTTGTATTTGTATGTTAATAACTTGTTTATGGTTTCGCTTTATGATTTCGAAACGAAGTAAGGCGAACGTGTCCTACAGATATAGGCAATAAAATCTTAATTGTTGAGCGCATTGTTGTACAATGCTTTTCGCCTCCGCCAAGTGAATATGGTTGTGAAAATATTAAGAATTTATTTGCAAATATTAAAGTCTAGGGTGAAGCGCGAGTAGACAAGGGTGCTCAGTCAGCTTGCTAAAATATATACTTTGGTGATATATGTCGCACAAATGGCGCGATTTGTGTAAGAACGTAAATGCACTTGAGTGGGATGCAAAGTAATATGCAAAAAGTTTGTGGAATTTAGTTGCGTACTGGCGCGTTCGTTGTCATGTAAACAGTGGTTAGTGGTTTAGCTAATGCATAAATCTCACTGTTGCAAAATCTAAATCTTGCTTGAAAATGACGTTTGTGCGGGAAGTAGCCGATCGAAAAACACAAGTAAAATATGTTCAGATTGTACACAATTTTTTAATGCGTTGCTTCACTTTGATAAAACAGATATAACCGTAATGGTACTCAATTATAAATCTGAGTGCAAACGCTTCAAGTACGGTTATACTCTTTCAAACTCAAGCTGTGGAAACGGCGTATTATATTTATATGCTTAAATATAAAGCCAGACTGTGGCACAGCTACAGTTTGAATGGTCACACAGGCCATTTAGCCTGAAAACCATAGGTTAGGAGCCAGATTCCATTTTACGACTGACAATCGTTGCGCATAATATTGCAATCTGTAGTTTGTATGAAGGATTTAGTTCTGTGCGTATGTAGATGAATCTGATGACTAATTTAGAATATGGACACATTAGGAATACAAAAAATCCTACTACTGAAAATACTACGTTATCTAACCCTAGGCATACGGCCATTTTATGCTGATGATACATTTTTCCAGAAATAGTAAATTGCACCCAGGACAAGTAAATTGTAACATAGCATATGATAGCAAATTAAAATGTATGAGAGTGGAGTTAAGACAGTATTACAATGAGTTAAGTCTTGGCATGCGTAATGTTATAAATAAAGTTTAAAATCATTGTCATAACATCCAAGATGCAAAAAAAATATCCTATTTGTATAATAATGATGAGTGCCACCGTGAGAGACAATATGCGTTAACGATAGGACACCTGTTTAAATTAAATTTGTAACACAATATTATTTTGCAAAAAGATTATTCAAGAAAGGGACATCTCTGTAATCTAGCTGCGCAAACTTAAAAAAATGAAAAATGCACTAACACTACATCGAAACGTCTGACTCAATAAAACAAAATCGGTATATCTTGGTATTCTGCTAATATCTGACAAATTTAGGTTTGTTTTGACCAACAAATCTGATGCAAGTTATACTTTCAGAAATGTAATGATTTTCAGAGCTTTTGTAACTATTGGGCAAAAAAGACTGTCTAAATATACTCTGTCAGCGAAGTAGCTATAGAACAATTAATTTTAAAGTAATTACGTTGCACGTTGAATTTGTCTCAGTATCTAAACACAAATCTGTAAATCCATCTATCAATCCAAAGCCTCGGCTTCCTCCGAGGAGGGTTGTTAAATTCGAAAAAATGTAATGCTATCGGACACACCTTATGATTAACACACCGTCAGTTATAAACATATGGTAGCTATGCTACTGTATTGTTAAAAAATAGTAGGCAGGGGTATGTGGTTTGCCCTGAAATTTTGTTTATGAATCACTGCTGCTAACTGTATAGTTTCTGCTACTGCGGAAAAAATTCCATATGTTGAGGACATTATATCGTGAATACCATATAACGTGAATTTATTTTATTGTTATATTGTATTTACTGCTGATTTAGTATGTCCGCTTTCGTGGCAAGCTGTTATAAACACGAATACTAAATCTGCTATTGTTTCCGAACCGAGAAGGTGTACATCGGCAAACGGAAAGCTTGAGGCAAGTTTTTCATAGTTTCGAACTTTTGCCGGTTGATTGCAGCGCCGAAAATAAATTTTTAGCCACAACATTTCCGACTTGCTACACTTTCCCATAGACTGCAGATACAAAAAGAAGTTTCCTCACAGATTTCTCAACCTTGTCTATTGTCCCGTGCAATGCTGCTACTAAAAACGTTTTTCCGAAACTTCCTCGCTGATTTGTAAACAGTATATAAGAAAACAAGTTTCTCTAACTTCTCCGCCACCCAATACGCTACAGCTACTAAAAACGTTTCTCCGCAGCACATTACTAACTTTCCATTTTGTCCCACGTTCTGCATCTGCGACAACAAGTTTCAGAATAAATTTCCGTATCATCTTCATTGTTTCAGGAACGAAGCCGCGAAAAGACTTTTGTGCAGCTTTAATAATTTGCGACGTTGTCCTGCACGCAGAAGGTCGTTAAACTGTTTTTCAACAGGTTCCCCATTATTCCTTAAAAACTGCAGAGAATACAATTTTCCCAACGTTCTCTGTTGCCCTATAGATTGCAGCTACGAGAACAATTTTTCCACAGCTCCTGTACCATCTCCGCAATCTCGGAAATAACAGATACGAAGACAAATTTCCAGCACATTTTTTCACCTTTCCCATTGTCCAATAAACGACCAAAACACTTGCCCATAGCTTGCCTGTCCTGCATTGCGTCCGCTAAACCGCAATAACGAAAACAAGTCTCTCATACCTTCCTTATTGCTCCATATACTGCATCTGCGAAATAAGTTTATCACGGATTTCCCACATTTCGATTGTTCCATAAACGGCAGCTGCCAAAACACTTCGCTGTTTTGTTCCCGAATTTGGCCACTGTGCCACTGACAGTAGTTACTAAAACAAATTTTCAAGGCTTTCTCTCCTTCTATATTGTCCTGTACACAGCAGCTACGTAAGTAAAAATCTTCCATACAAATTCTCCTGTCTTCCCCGTTGTCCAATTAATGGCAGATGCGAAAACAAATTTCGATAGGTTTCCCCAACTTCTCCGTTGTCCGAAACACTGAAACTACTAAACATGAAAATGTTTTGTTCACAGCCTCGTCATTGTCGTACGGACGGCAGATAAGGAAACAAATTTAACCGCCTTCCAAGTTATCCCTTTAACTGCGGGTATGAAAAATAATTAACCGTAGCTTCACCGTTGTGCTAAAGATGGCAGATACGAAAACAAATTTATAGAGATGTCCACTGCTTCCTTGTTGTCCCATAGACTGCAACTGCGAAGTACAACAAAACTTTTTCCACAGCGTTTTCATTGAATCATACAGGGCAATAAGGAAATGAAACTTTTCCACCTTCCTAGTTATATCATAGGCGACAGCTGCTAGAGTAATTCGCAATAGTTTCACAGACAGCAACAACGCAAACAAGTTTACCACCTTCCCTTAAGTATTATTGACTGCAGCTACGCAAACAAATTTTTACCGTAGCTTCCTCATTGTTCCTTAGATAGCAACTACGAAGGCAAATTTTCATAGTTTCTACAGCTTCCTCGTTGGCCCGTAGGTTTTAACAAAGAAATCATTTTCTCCACATTTTCCATATTAATTAATACACAGCAGAAACAAGGCACCCCACGTTCCCCGTTGCCTCACAGACTCTAGCAGCGAAAAACAGTTTCACCACTGCTTCCTTAGATGGAAATAAGAAAACAAGTTTCTTCACCTTACACGTTGCCTCATAGAGTGCAGGTACAAAAACTTTTCTCGCAACTTCCCACCTTCTTCGTTGTTCCATGCACTCTAGCTATAAAAAAGTTTCCTCCTTCTCTGTTTTTAACAGACTGCAGCTGCAAAAAAGTTTCTTAGCAGTCCAAAAATTTTCAACAACCGGTACACATGAGACAATGGGAAGTCCTCATACTTTACATAGGTAGAAAAACTACCACAACCCCTGGTCTTCGATAACTGGTTACCCGTACCATATAGCAAAAATAAACTGAAAAATAGATGCAAAAATAATTGCATAAACTTTGCTAAATGTTATTACAATCGAGATCTTCGAGAATTTCGACATAGTCTTATCGTGGTATTTTGAACGAATGAAATAAGATAATTTTTCTGAGCGAATGATAATAAATTACAATCGGAATTGCTCGTTTAATGACAAGATAAACAGATGCTCATCGATTGTCACCGAGCCAACAATAGACCAGGTACTGTCGTTAGTAATGAGATATACCAGAGTGAGAGGACTCGAAAATATCAACATCAGCCGAAGATATTGAGTCATCTTATTTCAACGAGCAATGCGTTTTCGTAAAACTTGTTCATAAGGTGTTTATACCCCTTTTGTCCACAGGGTACTTAGAAAATAAACGATCAAGCAGTTGGCTCGTTTTATTGTTTTCTAGGTCGGCATCGACGTTGACATAATTTTTGTCACATTGTCTACTGTGCGCCGCACATAAGCGCCAGCCTGCAAATGCACCAAATCATCACTGGATATTTTGCAGACTAACCGAAGAGCGGAATCCATATGATCAGGTGATCAACTTTCTCGGCCGCAACTGGTTAGTTTTGACGGATACTTACTCTAAAAATCCATGTGTTCATGACACAGAGACCGTTAATACACGCGCATATACTGAACTTCAATAGCAATATTTAAAATATAGCATTGAGAAGTAAAAGGCATGCATTTTTGTAAGCCGAGTGGACATTTTCGTGCGTCAGCTTAATGCAATAATTACTATGTAGACCATCAAAAACAACGTAACTTTATTGTTATCTTCCGGAAATCAGAAATTAATACTATCCTGAATTAAATATTTTATTGCGTGTTTCCAAGTGAGACGCTTCTATACGTTCCGGATCGAAAATCCCATGAACGTAGCCCAGTTCATCAGTGATCGTTTATAAATAAAACTGTGTTCATGTAAAGCTAAAATTCAAGGTAACTTTGTCTAAATTTTTCAACATAATTTCGGTGGAGCTTGTTTAGATCAGTAAGCATAATAGTTGTAAAATTTTTCGAGTGATGTAGTCTTCTGATTTTATGTAAAGGTTTATTTCACACACAGAGCAAACTATAAATACCAGAACATTTCCAGTCATTAAAATCTTGGGTTGAATATTTTGGAAACGAATGAGTGGCTATTTATATATGCATTAATAGAGAAAATTTATTTGAACGTCGAAGTATTATATTGGATGGCAAACGAAACGAATGGCCTTTTAGAATAAATTACGGATGGCTTTTGTCGTTGCAATTTTCTTGATATGGAATATTTCAGCTCGGAATGGCATTGGTACTACCGATAGTTGTCCTAGGACGTAGCTAAGCATAATAACAGAATCGCGGACTAAGCACAATCCGATTCGACTAATTTTGTCCTTGGTCGTTTATGTGCGTACTTGATCTGATCATGAAATAATCAGATCGCGATTTCTTTTCAGTCTGCGTATCGAAAGAATCGTATTTGACGGCAGGCATCCAATGACGGTAATACTGCGTGACCAGTTGCGACTGTAGACAAAGGCAAACTTGCATTTTAAATTTAGATATATAATCATAGTATTTTGTGTTCACAGTAGCTAAGTTAGTTCACACTAGCATACGGCTGTGATTTAGTTTGCTTGATCTATCTTAGTTTAAATGATTTAATGCCATTCAGGTTCATCAAAGCTGCTTTTAATTTCATTCCCCATGCCTGGTTGTCGTCTGACCACGCCGTTATAATTGGGGCGATGGCAGCAGTAAGTGCCATTTGACGGGTTGCCTTGAATTACAGAATTAATAAGATTAATTGTATATAGTATATATTTTGAACAAAGGTTGGTTTACTGCCTTTTTGCCCGTAAAATTTGAAACATTTTAGCATGTGTTTCAACTTGGACATTATTGAGCTGCTGTCATTGCATTGTGCGATACTTCAGCTTTTTGTGTGGTAACAACTGTATCAGCTGTGTCCGTTACTAAGCTTTAAACTAAAGGTTGACTTTCCTGTATTTCGTATTCCACGTTATTGAGATTACAAGCTGAAATATAAATATATTTGTAACAAAATTTTAAACTTTAGGTATGGCCAAAGGATCGATGAATTTCGATAAAGGTTCTCTGAAAATTTTACCACCCTCGCAGGACTATTCCACTGGTTAATTTCAGTATTCTCTGACAGATTCTTTCCAGAAGGCTCCGCACCCACCGACTACACAGGACTATGGCTCCGCGCACCCCCGCCGGGCCGAAGGTCGATTCCCCCTCTCCCCAAAACCTGGCTACCCTTCTTGGACCTCGGACATATTGCTGTAAGAATTATAGCGATTTGTTCCGTTGCATGTAATTGGCCTTTAACTGTGTCGCTAATAAAAGTAAATGATCAAAGTATTTTACAAATAATGCAATGCTATTGATCCTTTGAATTATCGCTGGTTTGTCTTGATCCCCAATTGCTGTATTGCTGTGCCGATATTGTTGGAAAATCGGAAATTATATAGTCCAATTTATGTCGCTACTACTATGCGGTTAGCGGGAAAATACGGCCTGACGTACAACAAGATAAGAACACTGGGTGATGTATTTTTCTTACACCCAAAAGTAGACCACCGTGGTGTGCAAGTATGAAGCTGTGCAGAGCGCTAAGAGATAAAACTGACAATAACACGAACAAGAAGTAGGTAAAAATCAAAGAGTGGAACATTCTTTCGCCACCGAAGAAAAGGGAAACATCAAAAAGTGACTCTTTATAGCGTTTCCGGCAAACCGCTATGCTCCCTAATATCCCGTCAACTCTATGACCGTACGCATAATAAGCGAAAGAAAACGTTACCTATTACTAGCGAAAAACGAGTTCATACCGCTGTATTAACGCAATCATACACTGAAACTATTGAGATCTATAATCATAGAGATGAAAATCACAATCCATGTATAACATAATTTGATTTATTTATTAGCCAGCATAATATATAAGAAACAAATACATATAACAACAAATACATCGAAAAGTATAATTTTATGGATTAAGAAAGCACCATTGAATTAGTAAACCATAGAAGTAACTACTGACGAGAGACGTGATGCGCCGATTGTCCGGCTACTGCCACGCGCCCCTATATTTTTCAACAAAAGTTAACATTGTGATACGACTTTTAAACCTAGAAAGACTTAGTTCATTAACTATTTCATCTGGTAATGCATTCCAGAAATTTTTAACCCTTTCTGTAAAAAAGTATTTGGACAATGTTAGGCGACGATAGCATAAAGCAATTTTATAATTATGTCCTCTATTAGCCGAAGAAAAAGAAAAACTAAAAAATTCATCAAATCTCAGATCATTATATCCGTGAAGGATTTTATGCACCATAATTAAATCTTTATAAATTCTGCGCGTATCTAAATCCAATAGACCACAAATAAAGCATCTTTGCTCATATGGAATATCTCTATATCCTGGTAGTCGCCTAGTAAAATAACTTTGAACTCTTTCTATTAAGCTTTTATCCTTAACTGAATGATGTGCCCAAACTTCAGAAGCATATTCTAGCAATGGTCTAACATAACAACAATACAATTTAATCAAGCAAGATACTTTACGACAAAGAAACGATGCATAGATCATATTAACCCTCAAAAAACCACGTTTAGCAACATCTGTACATTGCACAAAAAATTAAGCTTATCATCAACAATAATTCCTAAATCACGAATATTATCTGTAGCCTCCAAGGTTACTCCATCAATATTATATGAATATCTCTTGTTTCCATGTCCAATATGTAATACTTTACATTTATTAACCGGCACTTTAGGTTGATTAGCTTTGGTCCAATGCGTAAAATTGTTAAGATCTTCTTGCACACTTAAATGTCCTCTTGGATTATATGATGGAAAAGAAAAGAACAGTTTAGCGTCATCAGCATAAAGTTTAATACTAATTTCCTTTCAATAAAGCTGTACGTCATTTATATAAATTAAAATAAAGTTGGACCTAAAATACTCCCTTGTGGAACACCACAAAGAACTGGTAACTGATTTGATGAGAAACCATCCAGAAAAACAGTTTGCGTTCTACCACAAAGATAATTTTCAAACCAACTGAGGAGCCTTCCCCTAATCCCATAGCATTCTAATTTGAATAACAGTTTACGATGAGATACAGTGTCAAACGCCTTGGCGAGATCGACATATATTACATCAACTACATCAGCAGAGTCAATTTGATTAGTCCATGAATGCAATGTCTCGAGTAATTGAGAGACCGTAAACCGTTTGGCACGAAAACCGTGCTGATGTGTACTAAAAAAATTCTTTACCTCAAGAAATTTTTTTAATTTTTTATTGACTATAAATTCCATTATTTTACTGCAGACACACAACAAAGTAACAGGCGTATAATTATTTACAGAAGTTGTTGGACCGTTTTTATGAACGGGAATAATTTTTCCACTTTTCCCCTCAAACGGGATATAACCGTCCTTAAAAATCTTTTTCAAAAGAATTAGAAGAGGCCACGAATACTGTGTCGGAGCTGATAAATTAATAGTTGAGTAATAATAATAATAATGTGGTTTCATATAACGCATCGATATATTGTATGACTACTGAAAATAAAATCCTTAATCAAAGATGCACATCCGCTTCACAAGTTGTTAAGATGAAACTGGTGTTATAATAATTATAATACAAGAAACGTGTATAATGTTATGCAAAGGAAATATGTGCAGGAAGACGTGTTGCAGGAGGCGGGGGGAATTCTAGCGCCCCTCACTTCTAAATAGCGTTCTGCGACCCTGAATGAATAAAGTTGAATACAACGACCAGGCCATTCTTGAATATACAGCATAATGCGACATGCATTACAGATAATTCACACCGTTCATTATGCATGCAGGGGCGTCGCAAGGGGGGGCGGTAGGATACACTTACACTTTTTACTGGCAAACGTGAAAAAATCAACTGATGGGGTTGTAATAAAGTGAATGTAGACGATTGGCCCTCTCCACTTGTTTGCCGGCCGGCTCCAATTTGGAAGAGCTTGAAACGGCCCTGGATCCATGTGATACCATAATATATATACCGCACGTGAGAGAATGTATCTAATACACATGATTACATACTACATACACAAAATATATAATGTGAAGTTATCATGTGCACCTTACCTTCGCGATATTTTCCGCTTCGATATCGATTTGACATGAAATTCAGTTCGGCTTTTATGAAAACGTTCAGGAAGACATCATCGTTAAAAGGATAAAATTAAACTTAGCTTATGGCTCATTTACGTTAATTTGTGTGCACCGTGACCTAGCTATGTCCTAATAGTGGGCGGTGACTGTCCGCATGTCCGTGTAATAGCGTAGCTACGACGACGGACATATGTGACAGTCTGCCCGGACTGTGTGGATTTTTTATCAGTCAGCGCTGACTATATAATATGTCCTTAATAGCCCGAAAACACAGTATAGCATATCGGACGTAAATATCTTAATGTATAAATGATGTTATGGGGCAAGTTTTGTCAGCTGTCCAACGCTGTAAATTTAAATTTTGGCAATTGTCCAACGCTGTAAATTTAAATTTTGGCAGTTGTCCAGCGCGGGAAATTCAAATTTTGGCAGCTGTGCAACGCTGTAAATTCAAATTTTGGCAGCGGTCCAGCGCAGGAAATTCAAATTTTGGCAGCTATTAAACGCTGCAAATTTAAATTCTGACACAGCGCGGGAAATTAAAATTTCGGCAGTTGTCCAGCGCGGGAAATTCAAACTTTGGCAGTTGTCCAGCACGGCAAATTCAAATTTTGGTAGCAGTCCAGCGCGGTAAATTCAAATTTTGGCGGTAGTATAATGCGGTAAATTCAAATTTTGGCAGCTATCCAACGCTACAAATTTAAATTTTGACACAGCGCGGGAAATCAAAATTCTGGCAGTTGCCCAGCGCGGGAAATTCAAATTTTGGCAGTTCTCCAGTACGGGAAATTCAAATTTTGGCAGTTATCCAGCGTGGGGAATTAAAATTTTGGCAGTTGTGCAGCGCGGGAAATTCAAATTTTAGCAGCTGTCCAGCGCGGGAAATTCAAATTTTGGCAGTTGTCCTGTGCGGGAAATTCAAATTTTGGCAGTTGTTCAGCGCGGGAAATTCAAATTTTGGCAGTTGTCCAGCGCTGGAAATTCAAATTTTGGCAGTTGTCCAGCGCGGGAAATTCAAATTTTGGCAGCTGTCCAACGCTGCAAATTTAAATTTTGCAGCCGCGCAGGATATTCAAACTGTGGCAGTTGTTCAGCGCGGGAAATTCAAATTTTGATAGCTGTTCAACGCTTTAAATTTAAATTTTGGCAGTTGTCCAGCGCGGGAAACCCAATTTTAGCAGTCGTACAATGCGCGAAATTTAAATTTTGACAGCTGTCTTGCGCGGCAATAGTGCGCCGAGACTCATCTATTTGTCCAGTCCAGTCCGCCATGACGCCCAGCTTATCAAACGCACCTAGCTAAGTAAATGCGGACAAAACCGATAGTCAGCCGTGACTGTTGATTGTCCCAACAAGTGAAACTAGACTGTTGAGACATAGCTAGGTCACGGCGCACACAATTTAACGTAAACGAGCCATTATTAGCTTCGTCTTGTTGATCTTTGATCGAGGGAAATCGCAATCGATGGCGTACTGACGTATCTGCGTTACCTTTGCAGTGTTTACCACTGCCTTCGCCGCATGTCCCTGCAAAACTGAAATCGTTCGTGGACGATAAACACCTGGTGGTCATAAAGCTGACAAACTATTCCATGATCTTCTTTGTTGATCTGTATCTACCATTTTAATCCGTTAATGCTCGAGCTTTACGGTTGCGAGACTGGAAGATGTTCCTGAAAACGTGCAGAAAAGTTCCAGTAACTGCCCATAGCTCACTAATTGCTACAGATGATTCGGAGTAGCACGTAGCTATCGATGATATTGGTTTGACTACTGCGCCTGATCGGGATGCGTGGACTTGGACATACTTAACATGGTTTTCATAAATTGTTTATGTTGAAGTTTAGCTGCCTCCGCTCTTTCTTGTTCCTTCCGTGGATGTTCCGCAGCTTCTAAATGCTATGCTGCTGATGTATAAGCTGCTTTTCACCGCTACGATTAACCTAGTAGTTTCCAACAATGTGGCTTATCTTGTTCGAACCTATGTTCAGCCGCGAGTTAACGAAAACATAACGCGACTTGATATAAGTGACTTAAATCAAAATAGTTCTCATTGAGCGACAAATATCTAACACCATGTATCTTTCCTGAAATTCTATAGAGATCGAACGCTGGGTTTTCGAAAACAAATGTTTATTAGCAGAAAGTTAAAGCGGAAGAGAAAATGTACGAAGCCGAATTGGCAAATATGAAACGATGGAACAAAAGAGTCTTGTGCACACATGTAAAATTCCTGTTAAATCTTAACTTAGAACAGTCGACATAGGACAATGATGTAATTTCATTACAAAGTTTCAGAACATCTATGTCTATAAGTACATTTGTGACAGTCGACAACAGTATGTTCTGGAATGTTCTGTATTGTAGCCTATGTGGTCCTAGGGGTATTTAGTCCCACCGTAGATTACACACAAGCTACCACAATGCGAGCACCAAGGGATATGTTGTTTTATAAGCTTAATCCTAAGGCCCTAATGCGTAGCACTAATAACTGAGGCAGTTTATTTCACACGCTATAAAAAACTACAAACTCTACACACGTTAAACAAATAAACAGCTTCAGAGGCCGACTGAGGCCATGATCTAACTGCGCAACCACTTAAATACCCGAGCTATTAGTATTACTCCCAATTTTCTCCTAGTTGATTTCTCTAAGTGTTCCAAACTACATAGTAACGTTTACTCTGGTTCCATTCTCGTAAAATTCCCTATTTAACCTAAGTCAATTTTAGTCGTTAGAGAATAAGTTTTTATGGATTTCCCCGAATTCTTAAGTATAAACAAAATTTAAGATTTTATTCGAAAATCCAGCAGATACACATACACATATCAGCTAATGTAGGCCTAATGCTTAAGGCACCCAACCCTTACACTCAAATTCGATATATTTAAATTCTATGCCTTAGGCTCACATTAAACTCTTGTAAATTCGTTTCTCCTGTAAAACTCTCTCGAAAATTAGTTAAGCCTTAAAATCCTCTCGCGCCCTGTATAAAAATTCCAGCACAAGCGAATTTATTAAATACACGTACAGACACAAACACATGTACACAAGATTCTGTGCATATAATAAATTCATAAACATATTTACACATAGTCACACATCTTGTATAGATAGATACACGAACAATACACATGTCTTTGCAACACATTTCCAATGAACTACAATTGCGCATAGTAAACACTAAATGCATGACACAAATAGTAAACAACAAACATTTATACAGCAACCGATGATGCAGGGTACCTTTAGTAACTTGTAACTATAGCTGCAGGCGGGTTGAGGCTCAAGTAAAAACCCTTTAGGATATAGAGTAGATAGGTACGAACCGTTACAGTATGTTGGCAGACTGTAGATGCTGCTAAAAATGTTCGAGAAAAATAGACTGTTCGCAATTATTATCACTGTGGGAATGGTTAATGGTCTGCTTAGCTTTACGCTTAGAATTACTTTAAAATGCGGTTTATGGAATATTATATGTAACGGTTTAACTAAAATTTGAAATAAGAGACTCTCATTTCGGGTTCCTAGTTCGTCTTGACGCAACATTTATGTGCAGATTAAGTACTGCGTTTTATCTAAAATAAGACGATATCTGTGCACTTTTGACACGAAAATATTTTGACTATATATTATCCTCAGTTTTTGGCTGTTTTCACGCAAGGTAGATGGTTAATACAATCCTTAGACATAGTTTGTATCATTCTTTAGGTTTTAGTATAAGAAACAATGTTTAAAGGCTTTACGGTTATATCTAAATCTTTTAAGGTTAATTTTGTCAAATGTTTAGAACCATCTATGCGACCCTTTGGCTTATATATTCCAAATCACAAAATTAATTACAGGATTAACCTTAATTAGGCCATTGTAGACATTTTTAAGGTTTTGCTTGCTCAATATAAACAAAGGTAAACGTAGATAAAGTGCAAACATGCTATGTTTAATAAAGCATTTATCAAGTTAATGCCGTGTTTAATACTGCTCGTGATGAGATCTGATCCTATATTTCTGGTCACAATGCCTATGATCCGACTAATATCTGCACCCAGTAGTATTTCACACCATATCACTCAATTCGGATACGCTATGTACAATTGTGCAAGCGATACCAGACAAGATCGTATGGGGTTGGTTCGGATCGGATCAGATGTAACATAGATACTCCATATGCAATATGTGAGCAAATCGGATCAAACACAAATACATTTGATATGAATAAGAGAGCAAAAATAACCAGTTTTGTTTCAAGATCGTGTTTGTATCGCGGTTGTTACTGTAGTAGTTTGATCATTGTTGGCTATATTTGGTTTAAATTTTGACAGCGGGTCTACATCAGTGTTGGGCAATGCCTGCTTTTGAAATCAAAGAGCCGGCCGTCAGCCGGTTGTCAAAAGCCTCAAGCGCCTAACAGCAGGCCAACGGCTGGACGACAGCAAAACGACGGCTGACTGCCAAGAAGCTTATCTTCATATATTCGTATATTATTCTTCATCATTTGCATAAAAATCGATTTGCATATTAAAGTGTTGCACGGCGTACTATATATAGCATGTGCCGCATTCATCGCCTATGCACATTATAGCAAGACAGTACTATATTTAGTGCTGAGCGATGGCCGACTTTGAGATGTGCCATTAAATATTGACGCATGTTTTACTTCATAAACATATATTAAATGCTTAAATATTACAAGATGTTACAAAATCCTTGCATGCTGGTTAAAGACATAAAAATGTACTCTAGCGCGGTTTCAATTTGCTATACAGTAGTAAACACATAGATTACGGCCAGCCTAGCGACAGCCAATACTGTTGACCAACGACTTTCGTCACTGCCAACCGCAAAATTTGTTAAAGACGGGCCGACAGATGTGCAACCGTAAACGGTTGGAAAATTGTTAACAACAGACCGTTGGCTGACGGCCGGGACAATCTTCAACCGGCCGTTCGCGTCGGCTGGTCGACACTAGTCTACATATAATCTGCATACTGTATCATTGATATATTCCTAATAAGTCCAAACTAGATAATAGATAGATCGTATCAAAGATCACCATCTTGCAACAAAATTCGTCTATGTTTCGCTGTTATGGCTTTGCAACTATTTGGCTGAAGTTTTTATTGTGGTAATATTGGTCCTTTGACAAGTCTGTACTGTTACCTTTTTCCCGAGATTTCAGACATGGCTACGAAATAAGGACTGAATACGTAGTGCTGACCATAATCGGCCGATCTTTTGTCTAATCAATACTTAAAAACAATAGCGCTAAACGCACTGGTCTCTACTCATGATCTTGCATTGGAATTTGCACATATTTCAAGCTTTTGCTCCAAACGCACATTCACCTTTGAACCGGATGGCTAGCTTGATCGGAGGATTATCCTTAACCACCCAGAAAGCGCTCTCGCTCGAAACGGCAAATGTTCGATTTTGAAGCAATTGTTTCAAGCTTTTGCTCCATTCTCACATTCACCTTTGAACCGGATGGCTAGCTTGATCGGAGGATTATCCTTAACCACCCAGAAAGCGCTCTCGCTCGAAACGGCAAATGTTCGATTTTGAAGCAATCGTTTCAAGCTTTTGCTCCAAACGCACATTCACCTTTGAACGGGATGGCTAGCTTGATCGGAGGATTATCCTTAACCACCCAGAAAGCGCTCTCACTCGAAACGGCAAATGTTCGATTTTGAAGCAATTGTTTCAAGCTTTTGCTCCAAACGCACATTCACCTTTGAACCGGATGGCTAGCTTGATCGGAGGATTATCCTTAACCACCCAGAAAGCGCTCTCACTCGAAACGGCAAATGTTCGATTTTGAAGCAATTGTAGTAGTGATGAAATAGGGATTCGTTGCATCTGGAATTAAATGTCGCCAGAAAGCGCTCTCACTCGAATCGGCAAATGTTCGATTTTGAAGCAATTGTTGTAGTGATGAAATTGGGATTCGTTGCATCTGGAATTAAATGTCGCCAGAAAGCGCTCTCACTCGAAACGGCAAATGTTCGATTTTGAAGCAATTGTAGTAGTGATGAAATAGGGATTCGTTGCATCTGGAATTAAATGTCGCCAGAAAGCGCTCTCACTCGAAACGGCAAATGTTCGATTTTGAAGCAATTGTAGTAGTGATGAAATAGGGATTCGTTGCATCTGGAATTAAATGTCGCCAGAAAGCGCTCTCACTCGAAACGGCAAATGTTCGATTTTGAAGCAATTGTAGTAGTGATGAAATAGGGGATTCGTTGCATCTGGAATTAAATGTCGCCAGAAAGCGCTCTCACTCGAAACGGCAAATGTTCGATTTTGAAGCAATTGTAGTAGTGATGAAATAGGGATTCGTTGCATCTGGAATTAAATGTCGCCAGAAAGCGCTCTCACTCGAAACGGCAAATGTTCGATTTTGAAGCAATTGTAGTAGTGATGAAATAAGGATTCGTTGCATCTGGAATTAAATGTCGGCGGCAGCACAGGCTACAGCTCAGGCAGAATATGTGATACATAGGATTAGGGAACAGTTGACGAATGTTAAAATTTCATATTATAATTGGATATTTTTGTCTGAATATTTTGACTAAATTATTTTGCATTCAGCATAATTAATGTATCATAACTATTCAAAAAAAGATAGTTATCGCAGTTATTAATGCATCCCGACGTTTAAAATGTTTAGTCCCGAGAAATTCAATCGCCATGTTAGTTTTCAGTAACCGGTTATCGGCATACGCTTTTTGTCAAATGCGTCCAGCTACGACCTTGTTTTTTCCTTGGACCTGGCTGTGTACAACACGCTAAGCACGTGAAGCTGCTAGGTAATGAAAAGGGTCCGTAATTACTTTACTTCATGCGATGTTACTATATCGGCATGCGAAAATGCCGAATAGGAAATGATGCGGAGTCAGCCCATGTTTAGCTCAGGCAACATTTCGAATCGAAATTTTGTAATTTTTACGTTATTTGTAGGCAAAATTGTCAAACTTAGCAACAGATTGGCTATTATCAAGTTGCATGTTAGACAATAACTTCCATCGCAATATTAATTTAAACTATTCGCAAATTACGACAGCATTTTCGCCAAATGAAATTACACAAGTTACACGTCACTTTAGCGCATGTGAAAAACATAGAATTACAAATCTATTTTGCAGCAATGATGTCAGGTTGACATAATTCCGCAGTCATTTCTAAATCCCGAAATGTAATACCAGCAGCAACTCACATTTAATGAATAAATTGTGCGAAGTCTTTTTGAATGTAGTATACATAATCATATAATCTTCGCTGTGATACCAGTAGCGCTTGCAAATGTTTGCTATTTCAAACACCGTCATACATCTGCATAAATTCTTTCAGATTTAAATTTTGGTATGTTATTCATAAAAACTAAGCAATGTATTACGGTCGAATAATAAGATGCTACACAACTTTTTTGGTGTATAATAATCCATGATTTTAACCAAAGAGATACTAGTAAAAGCTTTCCTTGGGTCATTCTGCTACCTACTTTAAAAAATAATATTTCTTTTTATTAATCTCATGTTCTAGTGGTTCGTGTCGGCAATGTTGATACCGCCATAATAAGATCGTACTAATGATTCTATCCTGTTTAACATTTGCAAGGTGTTATCATTCCAAGCCATTGTCACTTGTAGGAATGGAAAGATTAATCGTAAGCGATTCTATCTTTGGACTTGGCCTAACCGGAGCCTAATCTGTCGCTCAACTAAGCATTTGGTGGGTCATGCCTCTAAATATACTCATTGTATATACTTTGCAAAGCTTGATATATGTTGTGTATTGTAACTTAATAATAATGTGTACGTACATTTGTTTCTCGCTCGCATTTCGAGAAGATGAAACAGGTTAGTTGCTAGAAAATAGCCTTCGTAGCTAAGCGACCCAAGTTCGATTCAATATCGCGACAGAACAATTGACCCACGTACTACACATGAATTCATACGTAGGCAAATTGTTCTATAGCTATTACGGTTACGCCGATTGGTACAACTTTTCCACATCAATATATGGCCGACATATTGGTGAACCCGACGTGATCCCTGTGCGGATCAGTCTATGCGAAGAGTAATGAGTTCAAAAATGCCTGCTCCGCAACTGGCCGGTGGGGTTTGTAGTTATCACGCAAATAATAATCAATCCTAACTAAACGTCAATTCGCTAGTTAGAATGTGATCACAACATACTAACCGTTTCAAGTGGGACCATGTCTGTTGTGCGTGCGGAAGGTCCGGTGTTCCATTCCCAGTGGACACATTGTTTAGCTAGATTGGCATTTAACAAAAATAATATATTCATCTTATAATAACTGAATATTTGGTCTACTAAGCGTATCAGACATTTCTAGCGCAGCTTTAACTAGTTTATAATAATGATGTTTTCCGATAATAGGTACTATTGCTTAGAAAGTATTTGTTACTAAGTCGACATTTTCAAGACAAATCCATTGAAATCAGCAAAATGTACAGTAAATGACCGTCATCGTTTTCACAATATGCGCGTTAAAATGACGGTGATAGTATTGTGTAGTTTAAAGCTTTAAAAATTTTCAATTTATACAAATATGCTATTATATTTGGCGTCCGAAGACCAATCCTAAGTTCTACTCATCATATATGTCAATTTCAACGAATGTTTGGATATTTGGTTGGGCGTTTTGTTGTTGTATTTTTTGTCCGTATTTATACAGATTGAAAGTTTGTATACATTTTGCCTTGGTCCCATTGCACTGACAAACAAACTTACTAGGATCATGTATACTACACAAGAAATCATGTCTAAACGATTATCCATTTGTTTCGTAGAAAAGATGCTGAAACAGTTCAAGAACTGCGAATTTGTTTATTGGAATCGTTTTATTAAAAATATTTTAGATGAATTTGAGCTGTGTGATTGCTTTTCTGCGTTCTGCGTTCGCTCCCAAACATACGTATGTTTTTGGTTGTGGTAGTTTTTGGCTCAAATGTTAAAATTTCAATTCAAAAACGTTGTCGACACATAGCTGGTAAATTTACTGGGTATATCATGCAGTAATGTCAAGACATATATAATGGTAAATTTTGTATGTTCCTAAACAGGTAAGGTTCGTTTTAATTTTTCACGCCACTGATACAAAACTTAGTAGATTATAAAGCAGATATCTCTTCTAAAATGTTAGAAATTTTTATAATTTTTTTTGTAAAATGAAAGAAACCACTAATTATCGTTTGGACAGATAAGTATGCAGAGATTCACAGGGCGGATATCGGCGTACTCAATATATATTTCAGCGTTTGCAAAGAAATTTAGCCAGCTACTAGATACTGTGGCTAATTTTTTCATAAAAACAACTACACAACAATATGTCACTTTAGTGAAACAGATGTAGAAATTTCGACTGTTTATAAAAACAGCAGCCGCTGTAGCTACCATTCTTTTCGAATGGCACTTAATACTTTTTGTCAGCCTCTGAAATATTGCTACATATCTATCTGTATACTGTGCGCAGAGATTGTTGCGGTCAAAGGTGCGATGCATATTTTTTCATCTGCCTGAAACACCTAAGGCCAGGTAAGCAAAATTGTATGTCTGCAACTTTACAACTCATTCAAAATCAATAGGGCCGTGTTCGATTAATATGCTAATAACAATGAGGTACGGAATTTGATAAGATTTTAAATTAAAACTAAATGAATTCTATTAATTCTTTAAAGGATATCTTGTGTCAGAACAATTGGTGTCATTTCTTATATTTTCTCAAGAAAGGGAACCAACCTGTTTCAGAACAAAACCACAAACTTTCGCATAAAATGTCCTTAAAAAGACACAATTATCATAGAAAATGTTACAAAGGTCTTATTAAATATCAGGATATGCGGACGTAGATGTTTATGTGCTTGGTTTGAGGCAAATGAGTGAGCCATTGAACATTATACTTTATTTAGTTAACGTCGTATTACGCGAAATATGTATCATGCAGCTTGGTTATATCACAATAGATGTTGGTTACAGTTTTTGTAACATAGGTGTCCATAAAAAAGGTTACCCCGCGAGAGTCGGTTCCAGCTAAACCTTATTTAACACATTCCGGACGCTGTACACCTTTCCCATTGCGCCTAAATTAGGCGGAAGTTCTCCGCAATTTGATAAAATTGTGGAAATTTTGGTGGGAATTGGCAGAAATTGAACAGAATGATTCAAAGGCTGAAAAAACATTTTCAAAATTGTTGAAAATTTTAGCATAAATTGAGAAACTTATGAATTTCCAAAAATTTCAAAGATTTACCCACAGACTCACACACAGAATCATTCGCACAGACTCACTCTACCGCCACCACCATCTACCTCCATTGTCCTTATGGTTAGAACTCTCTCTAGGCTTTAACGGTTTCAGTTGGTTTTGTATAGGTAACTGCATCAAGAAGTGGTCGCTTTGGCTTGAGATGTTTTCGTTCATTTTGTTTTTGATTTTCGTTACCAAAACGATCGTTTATTAACGGTCGTTGAATTTGCTGACGATATCCCAGGAACGTAATAGGCTCAGTCTTTGACGATTCGTTAGAGCCGAATTTGATCGGAATTGCATCGTATATATCAGATTTATCTAAAATAATTATTGTATCGAGTAAATATTTCATTGTCTATAAATGTTCGGTATGTAAGCAGATGTTAGCAATGGTTCGGCTAGTAAGATATTGGCAAATCTTTCAAATATCGAAACATTAAATAATATATGATAAACCTTAACAACGTGAAATAACATCTCATGCTCCTTCAAAGAAAGGTCAGTGTATCCGCCGACTCGACAGAACCAAAACTGTACTAAAAGGCTTTCATATATTTTGTATCGCCGTGCTGACTTTACTAGTATCTGTCAATATATTTCATACTTGCTGTTTGTTCACAATTGCTATTAGCTTACTTGAAAAGTTCTGAAAACAGCAACGACCACATATATTATGTGGTGAAATACATAACGAGAATGAATTAGCTAGACAGCCGGATTTATACTTTATAGGCAACGTTGTAACATTGTACCTAATAATGAAAGTTAACATTTTGACTACTTTAATTTTCGGCATCTTCAGAAAAAGATGGAATCATAAGGACGGTGTTTAACTTAATTGTATTGTCATTTACGTTGCGCTAAGTCCTGCACACTGATATGATCTGCACTACGATCTGCAGAACTTACTGATTAATGCAATATGCTAAGGTTTGCCGTTGATACCGTTAACATTGAGCCAATAAAATGACTGCGCAGAGGAACTATTTAACCCTTTAACGCACTCTGACCTCAGTAGACTGTTGTGTTAACTGATACTGAGATTGTCATATACTGCTACCACCACATGTTGTTTGGCCCCAACCCTGTCATCGTTCAAATGTTGTCTCCATACCGCTAAAAATCTACCTCCAAACTAACTGTAATATTTTGCGTTTTTTTTTCAAAGTCATCACAAGCCTTGCTTTTGGGAGGATCGCCTTCTCTGATTCTGAGCTACTCTCAAACAAATAATGAAATTTAAGTTCAAGAAAATAATTGATCACAACATCGAGTGTATCTATGGGAGAATAAAGGTGCATATAAAGTACAAATATATCACTGCTCCATTAAGTAATCGCGTTTTACTTAGAAATGAACGCATAGATGCGTTCTCTAGCTGTTGGATCAAAATTCTTCTGTATAATGGACGTCTCTGTTCATTTTAGAAAAACCCAAAAATTTCATTGTATGTGATGTATTTGCCGCCACAAATGATATATATTTTGCCGTTTACTATTATATAATCTGTACGATCGTGGGCGTTTCAACTATCTGTTAACATGTCATAGTTTAACAAGAAGTACTAAACTTTTATACATGTGGTTTGATTAAGTCGTTAAAACTAATTCAAATAACTTACAAATTAATTAAAATACAAAACTGACCATTCCGAGAAATATTGACTCGTCCTGTGCAGGTTGCCGAATTCCCATTGCCGCTGAGCGTGTGACCTGATTTAGCAGGTTTAGAATAGAGACGCATCCTATCATTGAAAGAACTGATAGTTGAATTGCCACCAGACTTAAATTTAATATTGGGAATATTACGTTACGGAACTAGCTTTGTAGTACGACGTTTTACCTGATTTAGTTAGCTTAGACTTGAGACGCAACCTGTCATTGAAACAACTAATAGCTGAATTATCATCAGAAACAATTACAATACTGAAAATATTACTTGCGACTTCAGAATTCGGTTTGCCGTTATACATTTGTACTGATTTATCTGCCCTGACTTAAACTGTACAAACACTTTTAGAAAACTTAATATATATTCTGCACGTTAAGTTGTTCTATTATTAGTAGCAACTAAATTAAGTTTAACTGATGTGGTTGATATTCAGGCGTAAACCCGGGGATGTGTGAAAGATTGTAATCTTGTAAAGTTGTCAATAGATTTTTAATTCTGCTGATCCTGATAAAATCTGCAATACTTCAAAATTTCTTTTCACGAAATACTGTCATGTCGCGAGCGAAATTTGTTGGTTTAATAGCTAAGATAAAAATTTAATACTATACAACGCAATGAATAGTAGCAATATTATTTCAACGATATGGATACATATCTGAGGAAGAGTAGTTTCAAACACATCTTTTCGTTTTCTCCAGCGAAAAAAAATTTTATTTAAAGTATTTAGTTGTATCTTAGCCAACTATGTTATCAAAGATTTGTATATACGGTTTTGACAAGTTCAACCAAGTATTGTAGCACGATTCTAAATGAGTGAACAACACATCCGCGCGTTCAAGACTTTCAACGCTCAGTTTGGTACATTGTTAAAACTGCCTAGTAATATTCACAGCTGTGCGTTTAGACAATTCTACGCACGATTTTAATACATAGGCATTCAACATTACATATATACAACTTACAATTGTACAATAGTCAGGCGATGGCCAACGTTCACTACGTTTTCTCTCGCCGCTCAACGTGTCGTAATTACATTCGCTGTCAAAACCATTGTTGTTATAGGAATAGTCGCCTGCGTAAGCTTGCGCCAACGATTGATGGTAATTTTTCGGGTTGAATGTGCCATAATTTTTCGGTTGTCGACAGAACAAGCCCCACAAATCGTAGGCAGAAGACTTTGATCGAAGGCTAAAATTCGGATTCGATGACGAACAGTGTTGGAAATCAGATGATTTTGACAACGCATCAACGCAATTTGAAGTTGAGTTGCGAAATTCCTGCGCTGAATGTTGGTGTTTCTGCTGTTGTTTTATACGTTTTGCTCTTGCATATCGTTTTCGAGGCAGTGTTGATGCGTTATCGGTTTCAGTGTTGTAGTTGCTGTCCGCTTCGACGTCGGCGCTGCAATTTGTTTGATTACGAAATTGACGGCACTCGTTTTTTAACCTTTGCCATACTTCACTTTTTATATTTCGACCATAGTCGTTCTGAATACGGGACTGTTCGTCGCTGGCTCGTTTTGAACATGCTGCGAGCAACAAAGTTGGCTCAGAGGGTTGCTTCCTAAGCTTATTATAAGAGTCTTCGTACTTATTGTGTTGCCGTGCGCTGTCTGGTGATGTGGTGATAAGGCAATGCTGACTAGAACTCAGCCGTCGATGATTATTACGAATCTTATTGGCTAGAATTACATTCGAAAGCTCTCGCATACTAAACCCGTCATTATGCTTGTCAAACGGTATCAAGTTCACTCCAGCGTTATCACTTCTACAAAATAGTTGCTTCTGGTTCACATCCATTTTCATCAACCTGGTCGTTGGAACGTCAGTAGTGCCTTGCATGCCACCGCCGGTGCGGTGAAAAGAATATTCTCGGGATACCGGGATTGGCGCATGGTGTGGATCCACATTTTCTAGCCATCGATATTCTGTATTAGCTCCATTAACAGTTCCATATTTGATGTTTGGTGGTATAGCTTGGCCTGTCGAACTTTGTAAATTTCGTGCATTTTCTTCTAGTAGTTGGTTTTGCGAACAAGTATCTATTGGACAATGATGAAGTGAGATTAAGGAACGGCGGTGGTTAGCGTTACACTCATTAAACGGACTACGATAGTTAGTGGCCATAAAATCACAATTGGTTCTGTCGACTGGAAATCCAATGTTTTCAGGCTGCAAACTCTGGCCATGCATAGATATGGTGTTTTGGCCATGTAAACCGGCAATGATACCACCAGCTCCTGTGCTGGACATCGAATTCGTAAAGTTCTGCAATGGATTCGAAATAGGTATGTATGGATAATTAGGAAAGCATGTTTGTGGATATCCGTGTGGCAACGTGTTAGAGTATAGTCCATTTTGTTTTTGCTGCAAAATAGGATACGAATTACAGTTATTTCCGCAGTTAGCATTCGAAGACTCAAATCCACAAATAGATTCAATACTAACCGGTTGATATCGATTCTGCGGTCCGCTTAGGTTCCAATGACCTTGATTAATATTCGAAATTGCCGGACCAGTGTGATCGTGGATCGTGCCCTGACAGCAGTGTTGGATCCTGGGTTGATCCTCAGATACGGACGTACTTGTCGATGTATGTATGGATAACAATTCGTCGCTGGTAGTTGAGCCCTGATAGCAGCGATAGTGTTTTTCACAGCTTGACAATCCACTGTCCGGGGATGATTGACTTCGAAAAGAAAGTTGTTTCGGAACTGAACCTTTGAATTACGATTCTGTTTAGACATTTGCACATTTACAGCTGTATAAGAAACATAGCTAAACTAACGCGATAGTTTAGCATAAACTATTTTGCCAATGTACTGCTCCGCGTGTACTTGAACAACGGCGAAAGCTAAGTTGAGGGGCGTAAGGTATATGTAGGTTGCACCACCCTCGATGTACTGAGCCAAAGCCTTAGACTAAGCTAAAGTCTTTATACTATCTCTATACTGAGATTAACACTAACTCGAAGGGGCTGTCGTTTCAAGAACATTCCTCACTAAGTTGTTCTTTTTCTGAATATAACGCTCAACTTGGTCCCGAAGAGACAGTAATCGACTCCAAAATTGGTTTGATTGGCTGCATCACCTTTGTATTTATATAATATTTCGACAGAAACCTTGGTTTCGAGCTCCACTGTTCTAATCTACAATTCCAAACTACGTTTAAATTTAAGTTCAGAAGAATTTCTTGAAACTGGTCTGTCTCCTTTGTAGAACTGGTTCCGTTACTGTTAAACTGAACACGCTAAATATTTGCTATACAATGAATACTATTTCAGATCTTCCATCTTCGCGTTAGAGAGTCATCCAGCTCGCTTGCAATGCTGCTAATTTTTGGTGTCTTCTTGGTATTTGTTAATAAAGACTTGGTTTCGATTTTCTTTATATAACGAAGTAAGAGAAACACGTCAGTAGTATAGGGGGAGCAGTTGGACCTCAGGATCGAGGAGTGTGGATCAGTGGATTTGACCTTGAAACTGCGTGCTGCGTGTGTGGTAGTTAGTGTTTTCATTGAAGCGTGAGGTGCGTGTTGTATGTTTACAGTATCGAGGATTAGCGTGTGCTGGTTGTGTCTATGTATTGATGTTGTGTTACCTTGACACTGCAATTTAATTCTTACGGCCCAACTCCGTTATAAAATAGTTTTACGTTTCAAAGCTGTTATATCACGCTTTGTTAATCGTTATGTCCCAAAACTAAATAGTCGTCTCCTAAGTTGTAGCGCCTTATTGCTTATTATTATTATTATCATTATTATTATTATTACTATTATTATTATTATTATTATTATTATTATTATTATTATTATTATTATTATTATTATTATTATTATTATTATTATTATATTTTCCCCCCTTATCACGCCATATGATCTACATAAAAATTTTATTAAATCAATATTATTCTTTTTCACGCCTCATTAGAACAGATAATGATTGTTCAAAGATTATGCATACAAGTAACAGATGCCTTATTAAGGTTAAAATTTGGCCGTAACATCATTTATTTTTCGCCACTGGTATAATAGCTCTTGTATTTTGTAAAATTTGCTGTCACTTGGCGGCGCACACAATTATCCGTGCTTCACCTGATATAAATGGAAATTATTTTGAACTAATAAGTTGTTTGTAATATCGTACAATATGTGGTTATCGAACTCACTGCTCGCTATAAAAATGTGTTTTGTTATAAGTTTTTTGTATGTAGGTATGCTTTGTGTGAGCTACTACGCACTATATAATGTGAAATTCTTTATCGTTTATATTACTTAGATATCCACCATTATGTTTAACCATTTTAAATACCTGAATCCCAATTTTTGCTTTATATGATTTCAAATTTTGCTTGCGGTTCTGGCGCGGGTCTAGGTTTCTGAGCATGCGGGTACCCGCGGTTTTGCGAGTAGTGGCTCTGAGTTTCGGACTGTCACTATATGTTACAAACGGTATTGCAGGTCCGAACTTGCCTCTATTTTGTAATGAATCCTAAAACTAAACTACTCCGCCCTGTACGCCATGGTGCTTTAAAGGCATTAATTGACCAAGAGGTCAGTGAGCCCTCTCTCATACCGTGCGAACAAAGAAGCCACGAATACTATTTTAATTACTCGCGGAGCGAGCGAACCTGACTTAGCGAGTTACATTTCAAATTTTCAACTTAACTTTTTCTCTTAGGGTCTACGAATTTAAGTCTATCTGTCTGTCTGTTATTCAGTTCAGGTCATAATTCTCTAACGCGTTGAAGGTTTTTACAAACTTGGGGTCAAATTGTAGCTATATCGAAAACCCCCGGCAAGAAAATACCAGTTCCGGTTCAGTTCCATCAAAAATGGTAAAAATATATCGGTTCCTGTTCCGGTTAACCCTTTCATCCCTATCAATCATCAAATATTCGACTAAAATCTGCTATATCCGTAACGTCTGGTGCTGTTTACATCAAGCCATACCTGTTTGTGATGCAATTAGTTTAAAGTATATCATTGCAATAATTACGCTGACCCAAAAATTTTTATAAGCTTTACGGCATGGCTTTATATTTTTGTTCTTTATAGATTGTGTATATATCAATAATCACATATACACGCTACATTTTCTTCGTATATTGCGTCAGATAACTCTCAGTATGGTAAGCTTATTCTTAATTTATATGAAACGAAAAACCTTTTCGATTAGTCGGTTATGTTTTAATTTAAAATAAACACACGTAACTTTCCATCCATGGAAATTCTTAGCTAGCCGGCTAGCTTGATTTGTTCTGTAAATGGGGACATAAAATTTTGAATCAAAACCAACACTTGAACATTTACTTACTAGCACAAGATAATTAGGACTGCCAGAAAATGCACTAGAAACTGTAAAATAACGAGAGAATTCCAATAGGTTGAGTTTGGTCGCTATATAACCTCGACATGTTGCTCTTATTTTTGTGACATTTACCCGTTCAGTTTTTGCTTGCATTATGAGTCACTTGTTCAAATCATGCTTTTTAAATATAAAGCTCTCAATAATGTTTTTTTGGACTAGTGTTTTGGAATAATGTTATTGTGCACTAGTGTTTTGAAGCAGAATCCACGGTTATCGTGTCACATAAACTTGATATTTTGTCTTGTGTCAGAAGTCACCATTTTTGAAAACTGGTTTGGCTAACATGATAAAAATTTCCTACGTTAAATCTTAACGGTACTATTCTTAATTTCAGGCCGACTCGAAAACCGGTTATTTGACTACGAAGCCGAAGACCGATCCACAGTCACCTGCGCAGCAACATGTTCCGCTAATAAGTGTGTTTATACACTCCCAATTACTGGCATTCATGTGAATGTATATAATTTGTGTGTGTATTTGCAATGAAATATAGCGTTAGTACAGCATGTTACGTGGCAGTTATATCTTAAAGTGTTTTAGCCTTTTATATCCGCTCCAAAGGCTAATACTTTTAGCAGGTTTATCAAAGTAGCGATTTCTTTCAATAGCTAGCCTTATTTGTACATAAAATCTAGCTTTCTTTAATTAAAAAAATTGCTGTAGAATCTTGGTATCACTACCATAGATGAAATGGTACCAAAAAGTTGTTGATCCATTGTCAAGGCAGCTAGTTACCTTTTGCATGTCTCATCGTCCGTTAATTTCCTTATAAACCCTAGTTCAATTTAGAATTTTTAATTTTGGTTACACTCTTCACATTACACGTGTTTTACTTTCAAACCCACAAAAAATTACGCAAGATGTGTTTTTCATAAACACTATAAAAAGTTCAAGTTTAATTGCAAAAAAAAATTGTAAAGTTATAAATTACAGTCGCTAAACCGTCGTCATTTTTTCTTTGATACACAATAGGAATTATATCATATTATGTAAAATGTTGGTGCTAAAAGCGTAAAGAATAGGTAGTATTAATTATATTGCAAACATGTAGAAGTTTTTCGGGTTAATATACAAAGTTAATGAGTAACTCTGGGGTAACACGTATAAGGTAATAGTGAGGGGGTGGCATGAAGTTTTGAGTATGAATGAGTTTCAACTTACACAAAGTACTACTGTCCTTGGTTTTTTGGCCTTTTGTGTACTGACACGTTAGTTTCCTAATATGCAATTTTGATAGATGGACATAACAGTATGTTGGTGCTTACACATTCGAAAAGCAATTTTCTATGACCAGACGTCGTATTGCTGATTTACATCGCAATAATGGGCTTTTGATGCAAATAAATGCTTCGGGTAGACTTCTGAATAGATAAACGTAATTGGCCTGCAAATTTTTCAAAAATTATATAGAGTAAGTTTCCCATGTACACGGATGATTTTAAATATCTTATTTATTTGTTGAGATATGCAGCTCAAAACCCTCAAAATTGAGGTACAATAAGACTTTTGTGCCTAGCAATGGACTTATCTCAAGAATAGTTGTCCGTATTTGGCTCGAAAATTTCAAATATGTATTAAGGTTCCGTGCTGATAGGAATACTGGGGTATTTTCTGTCATGATGAAAATAATTAATTGCAGTTTTACCGACCTGCTATTATTGGCACACACTTTTGACCGCATTTTTATCATTTTAAATACAACACTTAACTGCATCATGTTTACAGATATGTGGTGCCTCGAAGCATAAAGAAGAAAGGAAATGAAACGTCCGAAACCGAATCAATGACGAGTTTTTTCTATGGCACTCCATCGCCGAAACCTGTTTCAAACAAACCTACGTTAGCCGAAACGAAAAACATTTCCTACAGGACCATCCTGGTCCAAATCGCCTAATTTTTTTAAACCGACAACGCAGGAAAATCATTTAAGAACATCAAAAATCGAATGTCTCCGTACCCGTATGTCGACTATCCCCTAGCTCGACTCCCAAGGACGGTAAGAAACAGCTAAAGCCAACGCTAGCACACGAAAAAGGCACCAAGGAGGTCGCGGGGGCTAAGAAGTGCAGTAAAGGAGGTGGGGATAAGGTTGCTGTATCCGGAGGAGCT
>JASANE010009757.1:0-59763 GCA_030248225.1 Trileptium ribeirensis | reverse complement strand
TATGTACTTCGTTCAGTTACGTATTGCTGAATATATACGCAATGGAATATAACACTTAATATATAATTTATTATATTAATCTTCATTCCGGGTGTCCAGATTCTAGCCGAACATACAAGAACCGTATGAATACTTTACTATAGATTGGTTAAGCTAGGTTCCGGAACCGATAAGTTCGATTTCTATATAAATGTTCAGTCATGAAGACACTCGCCAACAAATCTTTGATGCGGGTTTGTTGCGTCAACGGATACCGAGCGAAAATCAACATGACCTTTGTAGAAATAGAAAAGTCTTATAGATAACGACACGACATTCGAGCAAACCTGCATTGACAAGAAAATTCTAATAAATCTCGACCATCCGAATTATTAACACATAGCACGACAATTTGAACAGATTTTGACTACTTATCAGACAAAAACGATGCCGAGAAACTAACACTACTTATTTAGTCGCACAGCGACCGCAGTCTGAACGAGAGAGCCTGCTCAACTGCGACAAGTACATTTTTGAGGTTTCAAGCAGCAGAAACCAAAGCGTTTAATGTGTTACATACAAGGCAATAGTGAAACTTTGCAAAATTTCAGTTTCTTTTCACAAAATTTGTGTGAAAGTTACAGGTTTAACAAAAATTTGTGAAAATTCTTCTATTCTGCAAAAACTAACATAATACATTATTATATTTGTCGTCCCACCAGTAAAGTTTTTTCACCTGCTTAAATCAAGATCCAATGATTATAGACTCTTGAAAACGAGAGACTTAATATGTCACGTAACATTTTTACGTGGCATGACTCCATCGAATTTTGCGTCAGGAGGGAGCACACAAATTTCCCATTCTTGTCCTGCTTCACTAACATTGCTCCAGTAAACCACCTTCCTCACGGCAACGTTTATTCCAAATTAGCACGCTAAGCGAGGTTATTGTTTTCTCTACATGTTGAACAAAGGCTAGTGGCGGGGGCTGGGCTCTCCAAATTGGGGGGTCGTGGCCCCCTGGCATTTTTCGGTTACCCCTGGTTCAAAACAGGTGCCCCGGTTGCGAACCAGGGGGCCCCCTCGTTCATGCCCCTTGGCAAAATTTTCAGCGAATGGAGAGCCCAGGGGGAAGGATAAAAGCGACGAAATCTGTTCTCCTTGCCCTCAAATTAGGATTAATGATGTAAAATTAGCGGCGTTATCTCACAACCCGTGATCTTGTGTGACACAAGTGTCACACTCTTTGTCAAGGTTCTATCATAGACTATTGATTTGTGAAGGTTCTATCATAGACTCTTGGTTAAACGGTATCAGAGAAAATTTACACCCTCCGTTTCAATTATTTTCTGTCTGAATAGGCTACAATCACGAAAATTTTTGTTAGGTGTGAAAATGACGAGAGTGTTGAGGGGGTGGTCGAGCTTTGCTAAACAGTCAGTAGTAGCGTGTGCTCTCCGAGCGTGATAATTGACGCAAACTTCGACCGGGTCATCCCATGTTACGTGACATTAAGTCTTACGTCTTCAAGGCTCTATAATTATTGAATTTTGGTTTAAGCAGATTAAAAAATTTTATGATCAATCACGACGTTTGTTCAAGTGTATACGAGGCTGGTAGAATTTTTTGTTATATATCCTTCTTCCGAGACATTATGAAGGTAGCTATTCTCTTAAGAAACGTACACAGGGGACGTATTGTAAGAACGGCGAATATTCGCTATACTTCCACTATTGTTCCCAGTTGTCTTCATAATTATAATAATTTTGCTTCGTTTTATTTTAGGTCAAATGTGCTTGGTACGCATTTTACACTGTTCGACGGCGGCGAAAACTATCGTAAAAGTGCTGTGATTAACGAAAACATTCGTCAAGACCTGGCCGCTATTATTTATGTAAGTTTTTGTTACTTAATGTGCGTTATGCTAAAAATTGGCGTCGAAGAAAAATCAAACGCTTGAATCCTTTTAGTAGGCAAATCAATTTTTTACCAATCTTGCCATCAATCTGAATTTCAGCAGGTAAGTGTGCACCTTAGGTAAGGTCGGTGTCGCAATGGTTCTTTATTATACGGAATGTGGTGTTAAAACTATCGTTCGCTCATTTTTTTTATAGTTTGTCGCTTTCTACATGAAACGCGAATTTAAATTAAATTGAAGTCTGATTTGTGAGTGAAACGGCCAAATTACGTTCACTTTGTAGAGCAATTAACGCGCTATAAAACATTTTATAAAATTTTTACACGAAGTAACCCTTGTGTACAAGGCTACAACAAAGGGGTTGTAAAAGGGCTCAAGAGACAAAAATACACAAAAATGGCAATATCTCCTAAAGTGCTCGAGGTATATGAATGATACTGGGCTCATATTGTAGACCGACTCACCCTGTAGCAGGGTGTAATGTACCGCTTTCTTCATTATTTACGCTGCAGAATTGAGTCCAATCTTGTTTTTAATACGCGCAATACACAAAAATATTTTTAATGCTTTGGAACAGTCTATTGTCGCAGCAATGTTTACGAGAAATGTATTGTTGCAACAATAACTATCAGTTGTCCTTTGAGGCAGCAATAGCTTGACGGATTTTCTGTTATGCAATACAAGACAATATAGCCTCAGCAACAATATTTCTAGCTTAGGCTATTGATAGTGCAATACAAAACATATTGTGGCAGCAACATTTAGCTTGTGCTTTTGAGAGTTTAATAGCATCATAAGGTATTGCAGCAACAATATTCTTAGTTTGCGCTGTTGATGTCGCTATGCTTATAATAACGTAATTGCATGGCAATATTGTTTTCATAAAACATGGTTGCCTCAACGGTGCGCAATTCGTGCACGAACTTCTCTGTGAAAGATGCATTATAGTCACAAAAGATCCATACATTTCCAGGATAGTGACAAAATTATTACAAAAATCGTGTGTCATTTTGTACGCACCTTGGTTTGGATATTCCATTACTTCATCGGGCGCCCAAAATGGTTCGCTGAAGTTGCTTCCTAAATCTCTAGACAGTAATGCTCCATCAGAAGTAGCTATGGTTCTATGCTATCTCACAAATGTCATGGCAGCGCCATGTTATGTTGTATTTCTGGTGTGTGTATTCGATAATCAAGTAGTTTGGTATGTGTGACTGAAAGTCTTGCGCTTAAAATGATGTAGTGCATTTCGTTGGCACAATTCAACACATGTTAATGTAACTTTACAATTTTTGATCCATAGAATCCGAAAAATTTTGGTACTAATGCAGATTCTACGATAGATAAGTGTATATTTATATGTTGGTGTACGTATCGGGTCAGCTCGTAGAACAAAGAATTTATTTGGTGCTGTTCCACCTTGTGTATGGGTTTCGGTAAAGTGATAGCAAGACCATTTTCCATGATATCACAAATTTGAAATTGCAACAGCGATCCTGTATTCAATCCAACAATTTTTGCTTTAAGATCAATAATATAGTATTATTACATGATACTAGTTATGTTATCTTACTATGTGTTTAACACCTAATAAGTCCTAAATGTACATTTTTAGTTTTCTATGTGACAGTGACCTGCAAAATATATGTATGTAAGTCTCTAAATCTTGTCCTGATGATTTTTACGTGCATCATTTCAGTTTCTTGGATTTCAGATTATCAAACCACATGTGTCATCTCAGCGCTGAGAATCGGCGTCATCTTTCCATGGAAGGTGTTCTTGAAAGTGTGAACGTTAATGGTAATTTACAGTAATCGCGTTATCATATACTTTGTAATTAATATGTTTTCATCGATCGGTGTTTCGATTGCGGAAATATCAATAGCCATTGTTAGGTCTTTTTTGGAGTAAAATTTTGCTTATTCAGCTTTATTTTCACTAACATGCAACAGTAAAGTTGCGTGATGGTCGAATAGTTTAAGCAAACATTGTTTTATACCATCTGGCTCAAGTGTAGAGTAAGAAATTTTAACACAATCGCATGTTTCTAGGTCAAAAGCTTCGGTTGCGGTTCCTTTTTCAGTTAGTTTGATTGTCTGCTCAATAGAATTTAATTCTTTGAGCTGTAAGAATTTCTTATCACTCGTTCATTTAAGTCTTTCTAAAACAAAGTAAAACGCAAATAAATCTGAACTTTTAAACATCTATTTCGAGCCATGGGCTTTCGAGGCTTTAAAACTTAGCTTATGTCTGTGGAAGTTCGTAAGGAACTTTGGCCCTGATTGGGCTGAGGGGGAAAAATCAGAGAAGAGGCCCGCCATCTTTTCAGTATAGCCCCCATAGTCTCAGGACCCGCAATCATCTCTTACCCCAAAAGAGATCTCTTCGAGGTCAGGGTCGCAACTTTTCAGGTATAACCTCCTGATGATGCTAAATTATTGTTCTTTTTATTTGGATTTCTTGGGGTATAGAGGCTTTTTTGGCAATTTTTTTCCTAAAGCTCTGGTTAAGATAGTCACCCTCCTAACCCCCCATGGACCAGTTTTGCCTGGTCTTTCCAATGGAAAAGCTTTCAGGGCTCTAGCTCTTCAAGGAGTTCAGGAGAGGGCCCCAATTTGCAAGGGTCGGATTTTTTAGAAATATGGATTTTGGTTTTTCTGACCTTTTTGGACATGACTTTGGATTGGATAGACCGATTGGGCTCAAATTTTAATATGGTATAGAAAATGCAATGGGGTATACGGCGACGCATGAGGTGTGACGATTGCTGCGTCACAAGAAGATTTGGCTCCCGATATCTGGAACGCAAGCGAAAAATGGATATTTTGATGTTTGGAAATTAGGTTTAGACTGGGCTCAGTTTTAGGGTAAGCTTGAAGCTTAGGTTAGGGTATCCGGAAATACTGCACCGACAAACGCAGGCGAAGAAGCATCAGTACTGTGCACCCAAAACCGTGGCAGTTAGCCAGCGCAGTGGCTTAGCGCTGGGGTCCGGGGGGCGGCAGCCCCCCCGGCTTAGTCTTAGGCTTAGGCTTAGTCTATGGCTTAGGCTTAGCCTTAGTCTATGGCTTAGGCTTAGCCTTAGTCTAAGGCTTAGGCTTAGTCTAAGGCTTAGGCTTAGTCTAAGGCTTAGGCTTAGTCTAAGGCTTAGGCTTAGTCTAAGGCTTAGGCTTAGTCTAAGGCTTAGGCTTAGTCTAACGCGTAGGCTTAGTCTAAGGCTTAGGCTTTGTCTAAGGCTTAGGCTTAGTCTAAGGCTTAGGCTTAGTCTAAGGCTTAGGCTTAGTCTAAGGCTTAGGCTTAGCCTAAGGCTTAGGCTTAGTCTAAGGCTTAGGCTTAGCCTAAGGCTTAGGCTTAGTCTAAGGCTTAGGCTTATTTTGTTAGGCTTAATCTAGAACTCTATAAGAAAACGTATTACACACATTGGAACTAACCTCTAGACGCGATACATGTTTCCGATTTGGGCAATGAGTGCACCGATAATATTTTCAGCGAGTTGTCGTCGCCATTGAAATTCAAGAACACCTTGGCGTCGCCGAATGAAGGTTTTCAAATTTCCTCAGAGACCATCAATGTTTTGCGTATTGTAGGCATTAAGGAATTGGCGGTTATGGTGGTTGACCATGGCGTGAGTATATTGCTGGGGGCTAGGTAGGCGGCGCAGTCCTTGGATGTAGGTCTGGAAGCTGTCGGTGATGATGCGGGTTCCCGGTCGGATATGTTGAAATATTACGCGCAGCCAAATACATCGCGGCGCCACATGTACATTGTTGGTTGTAAGCGATAAGTCTCCATTGGGCAAGCAGAACAATAGTATCTTCATATGTACTTGTTCTACGCACCATATGGTTATAGGTCATGCGCAAATTGTTAATATCACGTTCAGGAAGGATAGTATTAAGGGGCGAAATGTTAAATCTAGTATTTTGAGGTCTGCCACATGCTGCCATAGCTTAATATTATGCTGTAAAATATAAAAAAATGGAAAACAAATCATCAATCGATCAATCGAGCGTTCCCAAAGGGTTACTTCAGAAGTGGTTAACTGCTGTTGCGGATAACTTCAGAGGCAGGATAGATATATTGATATGAATGGTATCATTGAGTTTCTCCTGTAATTCAGGATCGATCTAGGGGCATCATGTCTTTTGCAAAACTTTTTTTTTCAAAACTTTCAGGTGACATTTCACAGGTGGAACCATTGGGTAAAAACAGAATAAAAATGAAATTTTTTTTTGGAAAATGGTCGTATGCGGTATTTTTGAACTCAGCTCGTCGAGCTGAGTCGATTGGTACCAATTTCAGCGACGTGCGACCCTTTGCTGATTCCCCCACCCCCAGCCTAAACAGCAGCGGAACTTTTTTACTCATCAAGTCATTTCGCTTGAATTTTCACATACTGGCGCTTGCATTGACCAAGTAACTATTCTTTAATTAGTGACTGACTGTCTCTTTTGTTGGCAGGGGCAGCTCTTTTAGTATTCTGGCGCTGTAACTCCGTAGGCAGGAGGATAGTATTTTAAGTTTTTCAGCCTCAGGCCCATTGGCTGTAAAGTTCGCAAATTTTATATCACCGCTTAAAATTTTCACGTAATCTACCACTATAAAATGATAAGTTAGTGTGATATGACGGTGCAGTTGTTGTTCCAGTGTTATTACTCCCTATTAGGTTTCCTGGCGAGCCAAATTTTATTGTTTAGTTTTATTTTCGCTAACATACAATAACAACCTTGCCCCACTATAGTTTAAATGAAGTCTGTTTAATATTACTCAACGCAACGGTAGAGTCAGAACATTTAATCAGATCGCACATTTTTGTGATATTGAAAAGTCTTATGTGTACTTCGTTTGTTTCAGCCAATATGATTACTTCCTCCACAGATTCAGGTTTTTGGGACTGATAGAACTTCTTAAATCTCGGTAGTTTTGGGCTTTAACATGTAAACTGTCAATCTTATGACTATAGTCCTTAATATTAAGGACTAAATTTCGTTATAACCACGTAATAAAATATATTTCTTAATTTTAGGAACAAGTAATAATAACCTTGTCATTCAGTACAAGATTTGCCAAATATTAAGAAAAATTTTCTTAAATAGTACAGCAAGATTCTTTTTGTTCTACAGCCCTTCATTTTAGGATAATTTTTAGAAATAGATATCTAGGAATACATTCCGTTATATTAAATACATACATGCTGACGCTCCAAGATTCGGTAGGAAGGACAGGAGGAAGGCAGCTGAGTTCGGCGGGGGAGTTCATCGCAGGTTATGGGTAGAGGCCCGGGAGCACCTCCAGCGTGGTGCTTAAAAAAGTTGGTGACGTTCTTCCATCCCAAGGACCCATTTTTCCATTTTCACAATATTTTTGTTTTGCTAAAATCTTTTGGTGCGACAAACTAGGGCTGTAAAGTCGTACCATCAGGGTGGCAGGCCGGGGCCTCTGGGAGTGGGTACAAGGCCTCATTGGGTACCCTAACTGAACCCCTGCTTCGGCATCATGATTAAAGAAATATCTAACACTTAATGCAATTTTGTACTGAATATATATGCATAGCTAAAACTATTACGCTACAGAAGCAGCAAACACGACAATGCCTGCCACGCATGGCATGGTATTCTTTAAATTTATTGTCTCTACAAATTAGTTTCCTTTGAAAAACTGGAGTGAAAAGCTTCTTTAATATTCGGAAAACGCGACTAAGTTCCTGACTTTAACACTCAATAACTGCAAATAACTTTAACCTGCAAACAATTAGATCTGCACAGATAAGCCAAATTCCTATATTACCGACTTCCATGGCATATTTCCTATGTATATTTCGACTTAGGCAAAGCTAATATCATTCAACATTTTCATGTACAGGGCTCAGCTAGTCAATCGTTGGCATAATTCAAAGCTAAAATACAACGTGGTAACGTGGAACAGTCAGAAATATATACTTGAAATTTCGAAGCTACAGACCTGATGAACATATGCTTTTCTGATTCTCTCTTGTCCATTTAGAAGCATATTTACTTACAGGGTTCTTGATGTTGCTGGTGATGGAGCTGAAACTTCAGTATTCTTTTTATGTAAATCGCAGTCCTTCGTCTTCTGCTGGTAACGTATTATATCCAACAGCTCGATTAAGACCACACAGTTTGCCGGGTTTTTGATGTTGCTGATGATGGAGCTGCAACTTCAGTATTCGTTTTATGTAAATCCCGTTCCTTCGTTTGTAGTGGGTAACGCATTATATCCAACAGATCGATTAGGACCACACAGCTCGCCGGGCTCGCGGTGTTGTTGATGACGAACACCGATCCAGCTGTACTAGTTTGTAGTTGCAACTTCAGTATTCGTTATATGTAAATCGCAGTTATTTGTTCGCTGTGGGCAACGTATTATAGCCAACAGCTCGATTAAGATCACACAGCTTGGCATGTTCGCGATGTTGCATATGATGACTGCATATCCAGCTGTATTCGTGTGGAGTTGCAACTTTAGTATATATGTAAATCGTAGTGTTTCGCTTGCTGGGGCAACGTATTATATCCAACAGCTGGATTAAGACCACACAGCACGCCGAACTCGTGATGTTGCTGATGATCACCATGGATCCAGTCGTACAAGTGTGGAGTTGCAACTTCAGTATTCGTTATATATAACTCGAATTCCTTCGGTTGTTGCGGGTAATGTATTGTATCACACAGCTCGATTACGACCACACAGCTCGCCAGGATCGCGATGTTGCTGATGATGAATGCAAATCCAGCTGTACTTCAGGGAGTTCCAACTTCAGTATTCGTTATATGTAAATCGCAGCCCTTCGTTTGCTGCAGGCAACGTATTATATCCAACAGCTCGATTGAGACCACACAGCTCGCCGGGCTCGTGATGTTGCTGATGATGATCATGGA
The DNA here is from genome assembly GCA_030248225.1 of Trileptium ribeirensis. Taxonomy (NCBI): domain Eukaryota; kingdom Metazoa; phylum Nematoda; class Enoplea; order Enoplida; family Thoracostomopsidae; genus Trileptium; species Trileptium ribeirensis. Next base: position 50,967 of record JASANE010009757.1, on the reverse strand, counting down.
TCCAGTCGTATTCGTGTGGAGTTGCAATATGTCCTTGTCGTAGAAATCCGCCACCGCCGTTACTCGTAATATTGTTACAATTGCAATGATGAATATTGTTTGTGATTTGCTTTTTGCTATGATGATGACGTTGATGATGGCTGTTGTGGTAGTTTTTGGTTGTCGCTAAAGCAGTGGTTGCGGTCATATTTTGTACGCTGCCGGTGTTTGACGGTAGTAAGCTATCGTGTTGTTGAGGTGTAGCACCTTGACTGGTCAAAGCGACGGTAATATTTGATCCGGTATGAGGAGCACCGTGCCCACCACGGCTTGCTGCATTGTTTCGTGTGCAGAATTTTATTGCGAAAAATTTAATGCCGTACACGATAAGTTGAATGAAAGAGATGATACTTGCACCAATGAATAGACCAAAAATGCCTCCAACTCCGCCAATAAACGCCTGATCATTGACCAACAAATAGTCTTGATACGTTACACCTGATCGAAATGTTATTTCGATCTGATGTATAGCGGACTTGTAATGTTCTAAAATTTCAATTATTTAATTCAGTCACACAGAGAAATCTGTTATTTAATAAGGCGGTTAGCGGCCGTAATCATGGTCAGTTGTTTTTGTGATAGGATTTAGTCGATAGGTACCCATTGAGCTAAGCCTCGGGATCGGACCTCGCTAAGCCATATTTAGTCCCCCACCCGCCCTACGCCGCTTGTCCTATAATGCTTGATAATAAACATTTTAATGTGAAACTAAGGGATATTCTGAGCAATTTTGTGGCCAAATTTTAGTTACTCACAGTCCGCCGAGATCATTTCCCCCTTTGTTACGCCGACAGATCTTGGGCAGTTATGATTTACACTTTTTGCAATTTATTGATTTATAAGGCGCTGTAACCATTACATTTATTAAAGAATTTTTCAAACTGTCGTGCGGAAATATTTATTTCGAAGCTCTACCGCGAAACATAAGTTATGTTCCGTATTTTGTTACAAAATATGTTGGACAGTTTGAACCCATGGCGTTGGGTTATAGAATACGAACTTTTTGTAAATGTTAAGGATATTGATACTATCATAAATATGGTACTACTTGAGCGTATACGTATTTTTCCGCAGAGGTAACTCCCTAGTGGTGCTGCTTTTAGCAATGCCCAAGGTGAATGTTGCGATGCCCACTTTCCAAGGGGATTTCTATTCGTTTCGGAAATATATCTTGTGCTTCTTACGGCTAATATATTTTTTACGCATCTAGGAATTAATATTTTGATTCTAGTTTTGATTTTTATTTTATTGTTTCTTTTTCCATCATCTGAAAAGTTCAATTTTCACGGTTGTTGGGAATTAGTCAACCTAGGCGCTTAGTATAATGTTGTATATATGCAAATAACAGGTCATAATGACGTTATTTTATATGTGCATAAGTGAACTTGACAACTTTAGATATGACTTCATCCGAGTAAATTAATGTATACCTAAATCTACAAAAACTATAAAACCCATCTATAAAAACTTCAGTTTAGGTTACGTATTAGTCTATTTTGACATAGCGAAACGGGCTCTCGCTTCGTTTTTAGTATACTAGGGACGGACTTTCTTACAGAAAATAAACATTGGGACGATAATGCTTTTTGATCAAATGACACAGTTTTCCAATATTGCTTATATAAAAATTTAATACCCTGTCTTTTTAACATATAAAAAAGGCCTTGGTGTCATAGATAGTCATCGGCTATCTGAAATATGAAGAGGAAAGCGATATCCTCGCAATATAGTGTAATTAATGTTTCATTGTTTCAGCGTCAGCAAAAAATACTATATAACTTCCATATTTCCCTAACTATACAATGTTTTGTCATACTTATTATTTAGTCGAATTAAAAATATTCACGCTGGACAAGGTTCAACAGTGTCTCACCTATAGACTAACTTCATATCTTGTATTTTTAATATAGGACATATGTTGGGACGTTAGACTTGTTTCATTTATAACACGATGTCCTTCATTTGTATAATTGTAAAACACTGATACTTGTCATATGCTGTTTGACATTCTTAACAACAGAACTACGCCAGCTCACATAAGAAGTTAGTAAACTGAAGGTGTTAATCAAACTGCTTGACAGTTTCGCAGCGACAGCTATTGATTCGTGCAACAAATTCGTTTGTTCTGTTTATAAGATAATCTGACTCCAGACAATTCAAGGTGATTCTAAACGGAGTTAACCTGAGTTAATTTTAGCAGTATATGTAGTAGACAGTCAGTTATGTTGTCACGTAATTTTTAGCCGAATGCAAGTATACTTTCCTCCTTTTCGGTCGAGTTTTAGTTCGTTAAGCTACAGGATTGTTTCCGGCGTTCGCCATCCCATGCATGATACCTCGTGATATCTAAGGATGTGCTAATAGTTCTACCTATATCGCCAGGTTGGACTAGAAGGCAACATGGAATACTCAGTGAAGAATCGTGATTTTCGACGATTGTACTCAAAAGTGTAGAATTGACAGCTAAATGTGTCACGAAATTCAAATACCATAAATTGCTCAACGACATTTCTGATAAGAAAAACTATAGTCAACCTGATCGTAGAAATTCCACTTCAAGACTAATTTTTTATTTTACAACCAAGCTTGTCTGTATTTAAAACTGAGTGTATAATTTCGCTTTTAACGTACTCACATTTTTGCCTCCGAAGGTAAACCTGGAGTCTAAAAGCCATTGCGGAAGTTTCTGGCTCGCAGTGAGTCCGTTACAGACGCAGATACGCCTCATTACCTAGACTTTATGCTGCGTTTACGTTAAAAAGGACCCCCATGTGAAAGTTTTGTACACCCTGAGTGTCTCTTCCACTATCAATTATATGGTGTCTTAGACACCATGGTGTTTCTGATGGTCTTTTCAGATAGTATGCATAGGCAGTGTACTGTCGGTGATAGTATGGTGTAGACTACAACATAAATTTTATATGGTGTTAGCTACACCATGCTATTATTTACACGCAATATATAATGGATTGGTGCATGGTGTCCTTGACACCGTCAGTAAAAAACAATAGGTAGATTCGTCACACTATAGCTACGTCAATGGTGTCTCATACACCATCTTTTGCATTACATACTGTGGGTATATACCGTATACCACTGGATGGTGTGGTCTAGACCATAGGGTGACAAATCTTTCACGTAGGGGGTACTTTATAACGTAAACGCCGTATTACTGTTATCTGTTTTGTTAGCAAACTTTGTTATTAAATTGATATCCTGTATTTACCAAAAATGGTCAAATAATAATTTATTAGTTTTTTAACTAATTTACAAGAACTTGTTTTTGATAAGTAAATATGCACACCATAATGGGCGCAGACAAAAGCAGACAGTGAGGTGCTGATCCCCCACATTTTCAGGTGCCGCAACTGACCCCCAACTGTATAGTTTAGATGTGAAATCTATACCCCACTTTAAAGGCTTTTCCAGTCAAGTCAAAATGGTAAAACTAATCTTTATGTAGTGTTGACTCACCCATTCTGAGATAGATCTACGCCCCTCTGCACACCACTGTGGTAAAAATTTCATAGGTTCTTGGCACTTGGGTGGCACATTCTCTTAGTGCTGTTCGACAGACAAAAGTTTCTATAATATTCCATTTTAAAAGACTACTGCCTATATATTTATTCGAAACGATCTCAGATTATTTTATGGTGCTGCCGTAGATGAAGCCAAACAGCAGTGTAAGAAAGAAAAAGTCAAATCTTGAATTTATTTCAATAACTAAATTAGTTCCGAACACGCAAAATGATAAGTTTTAAGCTACATTGCGAAATCAATAAATTTTTTAACCATAGTATTCGAAAGACTTTAAGATGGACTTAAGCATTTTATTTCAGTTTTGTGCCCGAAACGTTGTGCCGCTGGAAACTCACTTGTTTAATGTCTTGTAGGCTGTATATACGTGTACGAAATGACAGTCGCCTTTCGAGCGAAAGAACCATCGTGGGATCAGTGCAATAACATGTTTTGCTTATCGGATGAGTGGCGAGCGAACGAGTGAATGTGGAGCCATTGGTGAAAGAAGATAGAGCGAATCAACATCGAAGGAACATCGAGTGATGAGCGAGACCAGATGGAGTAAATTCTGAGCAAGAGTAGAGCACACATTGAACAAACTGCGGATGAATATCGAAGTGAATAAGGACGAGCGAATGTGGAGGAAATGATAAGTTGACGTCATATGACCATCGAGCTCTCGGCGTTCGAACATCGAGCAAGCAATGAGAAAACAGTTGTAATTTCTGCTGTGTACTGCGTGTTTGGAATATTCACAGAGATGCGCTGAACGCATTTCGACACCTTGTTTTTTGCCATCAAATACTTTAGTTAAAGTTTTAACGTATCCTAGTTTTTTTACCGGCGTCCTCATGCAGTGAATGATTTGAACTTAAAAATGCTTCAATATGAATTATCTAAATTTTGTAATGTATAGTGCAAGAATAATGGATCTGTAGTGATAATTACGTTACGCGTTTGGTTTACTAGGATCGCTATAGCGCGAACGAGACAACGATATTCTTGCATTCTTGGACTTGTTTAACAGGCATATATGATTATCTACAGAATTGGCAGCTATAGTTTCAGATCAGCTTAGGTGCTTTATTAAATCTTACAGCATGTCTTTTCTGTCGGAGCTGTTGCTCAGTGCAGTGCACACACCCCCATAGGGCGTGTATAAAACAGCATATACAAAAACACGCTACAGAGTAAACTCGACTAGCTCGTTGTTTCACAACGCACGTTGTATCCAATGCATGACTCAATGCAGGAAAGAGTTTTAGTTCGCTTGAGTGTAATGCTATGACCCCTGCATTCACTCGACTTTTTGCACTCTACACGACTCCCCTGTCTCCTGAAACCAGAGTTGAAAAATTTGAGCATTTTTTCCGAACGGTATGCACTCGTAATTTTGTTGTAAAGCAGCGTGCACGTCATAGAAAACACGGTTCGAGCAACATCCGTCCGCCGAAAAGCGTGCCTACACCAAACCATCAGAAAGCATAGACTACTCATTTGCACTATACAACAAAAAGGTGTGCGAGACGATTATTCTACCTCCCTAAAACGTGTAAAAATAAGTTGTTTTGTTTCAGCAACACAGCCAATTACGCCGCGACGTATAACGTTCTTTAAGGCTCCCTGAAACCATGTTGGCTGTGTTCCTAACCCAATATATAGCATTACAAGCATTGAAATGCAGCGAGCGAAATGAGCGATGCTTCCACTGAGGGCGCTAGGGGGGAAATCAAGAAAATTTGTTTTCTCTCAAGCATAAAACGCATTTTGTTGTGGATGTATTTCAATATATGTTTGTTCGATAGCAAAAGTGATGAGGATGTGTCCTTTAGTTGAACAATAAAAGCTCCGTCCCCATCTTCGGGGTCAAAATGGCAAAAACCAGGTTTTTAATAGTTCTTTGACATATATTGCCATACGGGTGCCACTATTTCGCAGCCCATACCTCGAGCCACAGGGTTCGTATCGAAAAACCGAAACCCAGAATCAGCTCATCGAGATCTACAACTTTGCTGGCCACCAATATTTGTGGAACCACTCCTTGAGCCGCTGTGCACCCGAATATGGTTTGTTTACCATTTTCTATAAATACTGATTTTTCAAATTTCAGCCTGTTGCGTGTTTTTATCTTACCAGTGTTTATTAGTTTATCAGGCATGCTGAGTACGATTATTCTGCTATGTAGCAATGTTTGTTACAATACAGCAGTGTGACAAGTTAAATGGTACAGCCTACACTATACCATTACTTACGTTACACGGCCTATATGCACTGTAATGTAAAACCTACAAAAAGAGGTTATATCATGCATTGCAGCAGTGACGTTGAAATGCACAACTAAACTATGTGGGTCCCATATGAACGTAAACGTCGCATAGTAACGTAATCAGCTTAGCAATGTCTTTGTTGCTTTTGTTTCGTCCGTTGTGTAAGTATAAACCATGAAGTCCGTATTTCCTTCATTGCCATTTATTATTATCATTTAACGTTGCAATTGCCCTTATAAATTACACACAATGCGCTACACTTTGGTTGGTGCACTGAAGTAACAAGGTATTGCGCAATGCTGAAACAAAGTTTTGTTGCAGTCATTAGTGCTCAACGTATTGCTTTATTTTGTCGCCAAAATTCGCTTTCCTTTAAGACATTTTATAAATTTTAAAAGTATACTATTACAACAACAATATGCGCCGCAACATCGGTAAAATAGAACGCACAACATATAGTTTAATTATGATGTATCGTGCTGAGTAATTGATATATTCGGTGGATAAAACAAACTATTGAGAACCGCAAACGCATTGCTTTTGAACGAAAACTTCGCGGATGTGGTAACAGGACAAATTTGTTCTCCTGTGTCAATTTAGGGAGCATTTGGAGCCTAGCTCGTCATTTTTGTAGAGAAGCATGCTCCATAATCTGCGGATTCGTTGTCCATGATTGGAAATTTGACGACTGTAAAATGCAAACTTGGTGTGTCCCGTGTGGACTAAAATTGACTTGTAATCCATAACTCAGATCTGCTAGTTATGGACGACTTTAACATTCCAGTCGCCACCGATACGTTTACAATGTTAATTGACGCTTTTGGTCTCACTCAACATGTGAGAGGACCGACACAGACTGTGGCAACGCATTAGATCTCGTACTGTCGTTCACCGGTAGTAATCTCGTGTCTAATGTTAGCATTAGTGACTGTGCTATCTCAGATCATAGCCTAGTGACAGTTCTCCTGAACTGTCGTGTCAGCGTAAAAGTACGAACGTTTGACATTCACTATAGAAACTGGGCCTCTATTAATGCAGACCATTTTCGACAAGCTTTCTCGCTGATTTCTCTACCGGCGAACGGCACACATGATGACCGTACAAACTACTTTTATAATACACTATCGTCTACTGGTGATGCTCTTGTCCCTATAAAAACAAAAACTGTCCGCGCCCGTCCTAAATGTCCCTGGTTTGATACTGAATGTCGCGTATCAAAATCGGCACTAAGAAAGCATGAACGTCTGGGGCGTCGACACCCGAGCAAACAGAACAGGAATCAGTACATCAGCTGTAAGCGGAGGTACCATGAACTCTGTCCGCGCAAACAAAACGAGCTCTGGAGAAAGCGACTATTTGGAGTTGCCAACTCTAGGAAATGGACTGTTATAAACACCATGCTGAATCGCAAGAGCCAGACAACTTTATCTGCTGGTCGAGTTGAAGACTGCAGCACATTTCGCTGACAAAATCGCTGCGATCCGATCTACATTTCCACCTAAAGAATCGGTTCTGCAACATCCTATTTCTTATAACCGTCCGCAGCTCCACCTGGCTCCTGTACTGTAGATCAAGTGGCTCGGCTTATAGCCGCAACTAACAACAAGTGCTGTGCCCCGGATGCACTGTCTCCTTCAATAATAAAACGGTTTGTTGATATACTCGTGTGTCCCATCACGGCTCTAATTAATGAATCAATTACATCGCTGTCAATGCCTCTTCGCGAGAGGATGGCCATCGCCCATCCTCGTCTCATAAAACCTAGTGCAGACATTAACGACATGAACAATTTTCGTCCAGTTTCAAACTTGTCCTACATGTCAAAGCTCATCGAGCGCGTAGTCCTACAACAGCTTAATTGTCATTTAAAAGAAGAACAACCTGATTCCTACGTATCAGTCTGCGTACCGTATTGGTCATTCAACTAAGACAGCGCTGATCAAGATCTGTAGCGACGTGCAAAGCACATTTCATCGCGGGCAAATGACTGTGCTTGTGAGTCTAGACTTGTCTGCAGCATTTGACCCTATCGACCGTACCATTATAATGGGACGATTGTCCGTTATTGGAGTTTCCCCGTAGTCACTTGAACGGTTCAAGTCCTACTTGACAGACCGTTGTCAACGTGTGCAAGTAGACAAGTCGTTATCGAAATCGACACACCTCGTCAGTGGCCTACCACAGAATAGTGTTATTGGTCCCACACTCTTCAACATAGCAATCGCTCCTTTTGCTGAAATAATCGTCGAAGCGGGGTTTTCTGCTCATTGCTATGCTGACGATATTCCAATATACAGAGATTTTGGCGCCGATGACCTTAACAATGTTATCGAATCTCTGCAGAAACTGTTGATGTCGTTACGGCAATGGTTCTACAACAATAATCTCAAACTAAAGGAGTCTAGAACTGGACTCGTCTACTTTTCCCGTCGCATTTCCCTGGCATACCACTACAAGTCAACGATATCACCATTCACCCTTCATCGAGCCTCAAAATACTCGATGTTGTGCTGGACAGCAGACTAAGTTTTGTCAAACACATGACTGAGTTGTCAAGTTCGTGCACTTGGTAACTCCGTGAGATTGGTCGGATTCGATAACGCATAGATGTTGAAACGGCGAAAAGCATCGCACGGGCTTTTGTAATGTCCCGGATCGACTACTACAACGCATTGTGCTACGGCTTGCACACGACAAATCTGCAACCCGTTCTACGTTTAATACATAATGCGGCCAGAATTGTTTCTGGTACGCGACGCTGTGAACACATAAGTCCTGTGCTGCATGAGCTACACTGGTTGCCGCTTGACCAGCGAATTAGATACAAAGTACTCCTGGTTCACAAAGCTCTGGCGTCAAACAGCCCTGCATACAATGCTGACATATTGCACCTATCAACTGGAACGCGCTTAGCCAATAAAAGCGTATTGCGCGTTGACGTCACACGGAATAACAGTTTCTGGTTCATCGGACCGTCCTCATGGAACAGATTGCCATCTAGGCTTCGTGACAGTGCTTTAAACGTTACTGAATTTAAATTTAAGTTAAATACGTTTCTGTTTCCGTAGGTCTTACTTTCATAATCTCAAAAATTATCGTATTGTTGTAAATTGTTATATCGTATCCCGCGCTTTTGCAACGCTATCAGCGAAAAGGGCGTTTTCTAAATGCCATATTATTATTTTTTTAATACTGGTCTGCGGAGATTTGAGGTCCGGCTGTCTTCGCTGGTACTGCTTACCACGCTAACAACTACACCATAGACATGCTTCGCTTCCCTCAATTATCTTATTATGACAGGTGGATGTTGATTTTGGCTTCGCCTAGTATTTATGGCCAAGAGCGTTTTCTCTGCAGAGATATATGAGTTACATAATCTTTTGTTCATATTTTAGTTTGAGTTGTGTTTGAAGTTTGAAAACGCAGAAAGTACTTAATTTTAGCTCACTAGCTATGTAATTGGTTTTATGATTATGTATGGCTTTGAAACGAACAACCTCTGCCGACGAAGATTTATTAAATTTATTAGACAGCTGTCTCAATAGTGGTGAGCCTAATAATATTCTAAAAATCATTCCAGAGAAATTGTTCTAGGGTATGTAGCCTATCTTAGTGTCCTTACCCTACTTATCTTATACACCAATATCTATCTAAACACACAGCATGGTTGGAACTGTTAATATGGTTCGGCATGTTTGAATCTATAAAAGTAGTCAAACACGGGTATTAAGTCCTCGCGTATCAAGGTGCTTCTTGTCTGATGCAAAAAAATTGGAAATATTGCAGACTTACTCTACCGTTCCAGTGGGAGGGGGGCCGGAACACCGATGTCTATAGAACTGTTTTATTGTTTTGATGTCGGTCACTGTTGTCTATACTGTACTTTTGATCTTATACCTTAGTTTATCTGTTCTATCCTGGGGCTTGGACATGATTGCCACGCCTTAGTGTACAAAGCGTGAGATAGTGACAAAATCTCGCCTGCTGCAATTCAAACAAAACGTAAAACCAAACCACACAGAAAATTTGAACCTAACCGCTATCATATTATACGGCTTCGAGCATAATACGCTAGCCAGAAACAAGTAGCTATGTGTTTTACCTTTTTAATTTTTATCAAAAGCCTAGCTTTGTTTATTCAACTATGCTACTCAAATAAAAAAAACATTTGACTGCTGATTGTTTTGGTTGGGTTTGAAACACTATGCCAAATTTCATGGTGGCAGCTTTTTGATTGAATATTGTATTTACCTACCATAAAACATATTTCAGCGTGAGAGGCTTGAAAACACGTTACAAGTATACAAGTAAACATAGCGCACATATTTTGCTACATAATTGTTACAATAGTAGATTGCACACAGCCTTTTAAAAATGTTGTATTGATGTTGTCAGGTATGGACTCAAACAAGCTTCAGTTTCATGCAAAATCCTCTATTATAGACATGAATAGGTAACATTTCATGTAATAACACCACAAGGCGGGTAATCAACAATAAGTATTGTTTTAGTATTAGCAAGAGTGCATTAGGGAAGAGTATGACACTTCCCTGCACTCACATATAAATCCGTGTTTGATGACGTGGGCGTTTTCGGCCTGATCCCCCACCCAGTTTTAGGGGGTCGAGATGCATTGACCCCGCCCCCTAGATTTTGGGGGGTAGGTCGGACCCTCTAATTTCTGAGGAGGGTCGGATGAACCAGCAGCTGCTTATAATCCGACCCCCTCCCCCGAAAAAACTGGGAAATGGGGGGTCCCGCGTCATCAAACACGGGTTTATATGTGATTGCAGGGAAGTGTCATACTCTTGGTATTAGTATTAGCAGTTATTTCTATAAAAATTAAGATATTAAAAAACAAAATCCTGAAATAGAACACTCAAAAGCGACATAACCGTGTCTCAATCATCTATCAAATTCCGTTATAAACTAATAACGAGCTCATACTTTTCGTCACGGTGCGAACTGACCGCACTATCTTCGGGTCGAATTTTTAATATAAATTTGGTACTCCAGGCCGGGATTTGCTCCACGAACCACGGCGCGGACCCAACCTTTTCAGTAAGGAAGCGGAAGCTGAGATGATATACAGTCATATATTTTAGATGTTTCAGACCGGCCATAGTGAACAGCGATACCCTATTTACTTATTGGCTGTCAATAATGAACATACGAAATACTATGTTTTAATTAACACACCAGTTTATTTTATACCGCGTGTATTTGCATCTAACCTAGTTACTGGTGAGCCTTTTCGTAGACCTTAAACGCCGGTGCTATGTATTGTTTTGGTTAAGCGAGCAAAGTCATTGTCTACCAGTGATCTTTAGGCAGAAGTGTAACGTAGTTTATTTTCCACATTCGACTCCTTCGGATTAGCGTCATTGCTTGCATGTATAGCATGTACGTTTATGTAGCTGCAACTGCATAAATATACAATGTTGTTCAGCTAGCCTAGCTAATCATCGTATCTGCTATTGTAAACTCCAAATAGCTGAAATGACTATATATAACACCGCCATTCTGTGGGAAGTTAGCGAACAATCTGTAACTTCTCAGAATTTATTCATTACATAAATAAATGAAGACATAGCTTTGGTTACAGGAGTAACACTCAACTTATTACTAGTGAAGCTCGTTTGCGAGCCAGAATTCGAGTGGTGGGAACAATCCCCCGACGTCTGTTGTAGAAAGCACACACTAACAATGCCTACACGCAGTACGCAGGTGCAGCATTATATAAACCGTGAATGATGAGTCATAGTTACGCCTGCCTCTTTTGATAGCCAACGTATGCAGTAGACAACATCATACAACGAGTACAAAAACAATGAACTAACAATTTAATAATTCAATAAAACCCTAAATTGACCGTGAAAAGAACGTTAAAGAATTCAAACCGACACTTGAGAAAAATCTCATTTTTCATACCAAGTATGAAGCAGAAATGTGAAAAATATTTGTCACGCAATATATTTAACACTCGCAATGAGCTTGTTGGCCCAGAAAACCCATATAAGACACTAAAAGCACCAAAAACACACATTTAGGTGCATTTCCCACGACTATTCAAGAAATATGAAATTTGGCACCAACTATAAGCTTATAAACTCCAGATTGGGAAGTAGTTGAAAAACTTGTTATATATCATTGGAAAGCTCTGGTAAAGCTACATGGAATAGGCCTATTAGTTTGCGGATACCTCGTTTAAAAATTGAGAAATGTCGCGAAAACTGGAGGGGTTGCCCGAAAAAGGGCCAAAATGACATCATTTTGCCCCATAACTTTTCCCACGGGAAAAAATGCAAAAACTGGGCTCCGTCACTACACCTAAATCGACCATTGCGGTTCGAATGAGCTATCCTGCATCAAAATCCGCCCAACCGTTATTGAGATCCAGGTGCTACAGACACACAGACAGGACCTCCTCAACCCCCCTCCAGAGCCAAAATTGAAAATTCTCGTTCCCACTCGCGAGCCACACGAATTCACGTTCTCATTCCACTCGAATTCAATTAATTTTCGTTTATCAAAGACAAATATCAATATATATTTTACTGTTTTCACTAATGGATTTTCTTTTGACACCCAGCACAAGTACAGCCCGCAGCATTTCTAAACAACTTGATTTCCGATGTTTCGGTATAACAGCTAACTTTACACCAAAATACATATCTGTATAACAAACAAAATTTATCCCTAGATTTTTAAAAGCATTACAACTGCATACAGATATATAACTTTCAGGTAGAATGAACGAAAATCCAATATCATAAGGTAATATGTGTTACCGGAAAAAAACTGAAATTTTCTCAAACGTTTGCCCAAATTTGACGCAAAATAGAGGCCCGGGTTGTAGCAAGAAAGACTAAAACGACACTGGATAATGCCATAAGGTATGTTACGATCTTGGAAATTGGAAATTTCATTTTACGTGGAAAATGGGGGGGTTGTTAACATTTTTCATTTTTTGTTATATCCCCATCAGTTAATATTTTCACGTTTGTCAGTCAAAAGTGAGATGTGACAGGTGGTGCAGATTTCTTCTGAACTTTGATGGGGATGCGAGAAATTTGGGGTATATATAAGCTGAAATTTTCGCCGAAAAGTGCGTATACTAAGCGGTTTTTGGTCCCAGATTGTCCGATTTTTAAGGGAAGACGCATCCCCCACACCCTTCTACCCCGAGATCTGTGCCTATACCTCTGGCTACCCCTCTTGCTACACTCCAGGTGATATTACGAAATCGCCAATCGAATATTTAACAAATTTCAGCTTTAAATAACGACACGTTACTTCTTGTTCACTAACGGGGGCACTTTCAGCAAAATATATAATCCTATATACGGCGAATTTAACTTTTTTTATTTTAAAAACAACTTCAGCAATAGATAGTTCAACCGTTCCGAATGCACACGCATTGCACATTTTTTCACTAATTTCACAAAGTCCGCATTTTGTGTACCATACAATAGCCAAAAATATTCGTTTTTGTTTAAGTTATTACTTAACAAGGAGTAGATTTAGAACTTGGCATTTAAATGAAATCCTGTAAATCGTAATAGAGAGTGGTTACGTTTTAAATTTGGATAATTTTCTATTTTATTGTGTTATTCTGACACAGCGGATCACGTTTGGGGTTACCAAACGAAATGATCTATGAGTCGTCTTTTGATGCGCCGGCCAGGACATGAACATGGTCTCTTGTTCGCAAATGCAGTAAAGGTGAGGACGGGCCGACATTTTTCGGTTCGGCCCGGCCCGTTGGAAACTGAGGTTGGCCCGGCCGGAGCTGCAACATTTCATCTCAACTCTAAAGCGTAGCGAGGTTACCATTACTACAACATAACAGGCCCGATCACCTCGGTTTGCTGCAACACTATATAGTAACAATGAGCCCAAATATGCTACTTTGGAGTGAATAGTGCTTTGTAGTGCTTGAAATATATTGTTTAAATACTATTAGTTATTTATAAATTTAAAATATATACGTTTAGTTTAAATAACATTTTCTATGTACATATTTACTTATTTATTTAAAGATTCATTTAACAAAGACAAAATTTCGTTAACTATGTTTAAAGTACTGTAGCCTTAACTTTCACAACAAAAGTTAGTTTTGTATCGCCATTATTACGCTATAAAATTTCATTATTATTGTTATATATTGTTATAAACTATTTTTATTTATTATGGATACAAATTTATAGTTACTCACCGAGTAGACTTGGTTACGCCATATGATTGAAGAACCAGGTCTAATTTACCGCCTAGGTCAGGGGCGTGGCATCTGGAGTGGAGGAAATAGGAGCAGCTCTCCACTTTTCTAGCTATTGAGGAATTTTTGAATCTGCCTAGCAATTTCACAACAACAAAGCAGTTACATCTGCTTCATAGGTTTCTATAAAATTTTAAGTAAGTTGAGAAATCGACATGTTTCCGAAATACATCTGAGTTCCTTGTTCCGACAAGCGATTCGTTATCATTAACAGATTCAGGTGGGGACGAAAAAGTGCGTCGATATGTTTGTTCTGTGCTTTGGTTCATAGATCTTTAAGCTGTGATCCATATGGTTTGAATGTGAATACTAGACAAATTATCAATGTTACATCAATATCATGCAAACATTTGAAAACCCTTTGTCTAGCGAAATTAGTTGTAGATGACTAGGCCGAGATACATATGACCATGACTCAGTAGTCACCTTAGCATATAATTTACGAGTCAAACACCGAAGCAGCTGCTCTGTAGTATCAGTGTTATTTAAGTGACACGGGACCAAATTTGGGTGGAATACCTTAGAAGTGGCGTTATGTAAGATGTGTAAGCGCGCACAGGCCCGTTATGTTGCTTGTCAAAAAGCGTTGCCATTGGATATTTATTATTCGATAAGCTTTTTAAAATATACTTACAGCGTGTTGAAGATTCAAGGTCTTTTGTTATAACAACATAAAGGTCTTTGTAGTAATCTACTGGCGGCAGAATTCCGATGTTACGTACATACGGTGCGTAGGGGGTGTTTTGTCTTAGGTGCAAAATCCTGCACTTTGTTGGTGAAATTTTTAATTGCCACATATCAGCCCAAGCATGGACTCTGATAGGACAGCTTTAAATATTTTGGCGGAGTTCTTCTGCTTTTGAAATCAGGGCACAGCTATATAAACTCACATAAACAGCAAAGATTGTACAGTTTACATTTATATTACACGCAATATAATGTATGCACATGAGAAATAGTATTAGGCCAAGAACACTCTCCTGCGGAACAGTTGATTTTGCGGCGACAACGTTGGGAAACTAATCATCAATCCTGATGCGAAAGAATTCTATTTTCAAACAAGTGGCGATCCAGTCGTGCAGATATTCTACTATTCCGATTTTTTTATTTTACATAACGATTTTTTGTGAGATAGAGTGTCAAACCCTACAGCGAAATAAATACAGGCAATAACAATCAGGTGTCCACGTCTTACTGCCTTGGTCTACTCGTTTAAGCACTCTAGTGGCTGAGTAGTTGTTGAATGTTGCGATAAGAAACAGTGTTGTTGAGTTAATAAATTATTTGATCTCAAACTGTCCATTAAAGACTAACTATTCTCTCCATGAGTTTGCAAATATTAGACGTTAGTAAAACAAGTCTGTAATTCTTTGGATTCGAAAATTTCTTTTGTTGAAATTAGCCACAACAGCGGTTGAGATCTAAGTATTAGGCAACGCACAAGCGCTGCTTAAAGACGTGAGCGAGAGAAAAGCAAATAGTATGCTTTTTGGTGTAAAAATATTCAGAAAGGCCACCAGGACAATGTCTGTGTTTCCCGTCTAACCTAAAAAGGTGTTTTGTAAACATTATGGGCGTGATGGAAACCAATCTATGTGTAGGATTGTTGATAACATTTTGATTGTTAAATAGAATGTTACCATATCAACCTTCACTTCCTTAAAAAGCCTTGATAAAGGTGTTAAATCTGCATTTTGTCGTTTGTTATTAGTTCACCAGTTTGATTTCGAATAGCACTTATACCAGTTTTGGCGAAGCAATGATTCGCAGTCGTTATGCTAATTCCCCGAGTTCAGGAATTTGTGTTCGAGGTTCCGTGTAAATGAAACTACTGTTTTTGAGCATGACTACTATGTTCTTTATATGCGACAAAATCGTTCTAGAGTTTTCCTAGTCGCCAAAGTTTACGTTTTTTTGTTCAACAAATCTGAAATGTATTTCTGGAGTAAGAAACTTTTGACATTGCGAGGCATATGTTGGAGCAAGCATGATTTAAAATTTGTACAAAGCGATCCTATTTTTCTTGGACTGCGAAAACGCTATAAAGAACTGTATCCCAATCTACTGAAAGTACCTATTTAGTTTATTATAGTCAGCTTTTCCAAAATTGTACGAAGATGTGTTAATTCTGTTCTGCGAGGAAGTTTAATATATTAGTTTGAACTAAAACAGATAAATGATCAGAAGTTTAAAATGGTTTTCTTTGCGGGATATCAAATACGTTTAGTTCAGATGGTGTTTGAAAGTAAATCGAGTATGCTTTCTTCTCTAGTTTTGAAATCAAGTACGTAACTGTGATAATCTTGATTTTAATAGAACATCTGCGAAGTATTGATATTCAGGGGTGTTAGGTGCTTTATAATTTTTTCAATTTATTTTCGCACGGAAAAATTTAGATTTTGAAGAACTGTCAAATATAAATTTTGTGAAATTAATCTTGGAGAGGTCCGCCGGCCGCAATGTTAAATATCAGCTCGAAAATCCGCTGGTCGGCTGTTAATCCGGCCGGTCGGTTTGTCGGCCGCCGTGCGGCCGGCCAATGCCCACCACTACTCATAGGCATTAGGTGGTCTGTATCCACTAATATATGCGTTGTTGATATAAATATGTCTACTTCAACAATTTTAGTGCTATCAGGATTTACAAGATATTTCGTACAGCACAGCAAGGAATTTTGTAGTTAACAACAATTGTAACTCCGCATCCTCTGGAAGTTCCGTTTTTTTTGAAACAGTTTGAAATTGTTCACTGTAAACAGTGAGCCAGTCACAGTGTTATCCAGCAAGATCTCAGACATTGCTATAATATCCAGTTTGTTTAGTAACGTTTGTAACTCATTCAGCTTATTGCACATGGTCTGTGCGTTACAGTAAACACAGTTCACAAGCGCCATTTAACAAACCGGAGAATTCATCCCAGTGTTTACTTTAAATCAAATGTTAGAGTATTGTTAATTGTTTTAAAAGCACAGTTGACTGGGTGCTACTTTCGTCTGACTAATCGACCATTTTCTCGCCAACATCCCTTGTACACGACAATTTTTACATTTTCTACTTCGCAATTGTCGGTGTTTGTACTGTCTAGTGCAAAATACACGGTTCGATAAACAGCATCTTGTAGTCGCCAGACATTCGCCTTGAACTGATACATTGATGAAGATTCGCACAATGTTGCCGGACAGAATTGAGAACTTTCGCTGCGAAAGCAAACAAAAACCAGTCGCAACAACTAGTAGTTACATCACACGGGTTGCCGTTGACAATTTTAGGCGTCGAAATCGAGTCAAGCAGAGGAGGAACGTACGGAAAGCAAGTGACGCCACGTAGTAAACAGGCAATTAGTAATTTTAACCTGTAATATAAGGTGGAAAATCTGTTAGGTTCAGCATATTAAGATTAGCTATATTTACCGCCGCAAGGTATGATTCAGAAATTGATGGAAATTCGTTTGGAACGCCGGGGTTGCACGTTTGGTATGGACATAGCCAAAATTACCAAAAGGCGCCTACTAGAGGACTATACATTGCTGTAAAACTCATACCTGAAGCTTAGCTATGTAGTAGAACACCGCATATTACCGCTGCACTATCTAATTCAAAAGTGAATTGAAATTTGTTTGGGCCATCATAATCTCACCTTCACTTTAGGCATAGCCAAAAGCAGTAGAAAGCGCAACTATGCAACCATATCTTTGCTATAAAATTGTATTATAGCTTATCCTTCCTTTCTATAAAGCCGTGGGTTTAATACAAAAATTGCGTATTTTCTCGAAATTAGTACAGTGAAGGTCCAACGGTAGTGGTTAATTATCGGTTATCCATCTTTTCAGAACTATATGGAATTGTTATTTTCACAGGCACCTGTTTAAACATTACGTGTTTCAAAAGCGTGGTGTTTTTATTTTAGTGAAGCAACTCGGGTATTAATTCATTATTGTATACTTTTTCACACTTTATTTTTTCGTAGTGTCATCGGCAACACATTCCATGAATTTGGCCCAGGATGCAAAACTTCTGTCATGCTGAATCACAACGTGTAACATTCATCGTGTAAACAAGCAGCATGAGAGATAACCGGCATATCCGACAGATGTAACGGCAGTTTAACACAGACAATTAAGCGAACCAGTCAAATCAGCTTAAATCAACCTCTTTGTTGGATTGTCAACCGATGTAGATTACACAATACACAATGTTATTTGATACTGGTTTCGCGATCCAGATACTAATCTAGCAGCAAAGTTTAGTTCTCAATGCAATCGTTGCAACCGTGCCTTCGGTAACCAGTAATATATTGAATTACAATAGTCAACACGGTATGGTATAGCATAGCATACAGCGTACTATGTTAATGTGGACCTTAGATAATATATCGTGTGAATTTGAAAAGTATACAGGCGAGATACTTTGCCAATACTGCGCCTCATCGAAACAGTTATTTCAAAATGAACGAGAATAATGTTTACAACAAAGAATGGTATGTTTATCTGGCCAGAGACGACTATGGCCGGACAGGTCATCGGCAATTGGCGCAGGCTAAAATGTATCGTTTTGTTTTTTGAGAAATAGAGGTTTGGACAGTTACTGTTAAACCGATTAAATATATCGAGTAAAGCTCAGCTTTAGCTAAATCTTTATCCCTGGGGTGGGTGTATATTTGAATGCTATCGGTCTAAAAATGCAGATAAAATCAGCAACTGGCGTAATATAGATGCTGAATAAGAAAGGTTTCAAGTCGCTATGTTTGGTACACCACATTGTAAGACTGCAAGCAACGGATTGACGGTATCAGTATTCATCAGTAAATTGCAGCTGTGTAGATATGAGTCAAAGGTGAGGATTGCCCAACGGGGAACCAATAATTTTCCAATTTCCATGAAAATGACGTTTAGACAGTTACTTTTAAACCCGCGGTTAAGTGTATCGAGTAAAACTCAGCGTCAGTTAAATCTTTATTCCTGGGGTATGTAATATTTGAATGTCATCGGTCTAACAATGTAGATTAAATCAACAAGTGGCATAAATATAGATTCTGAATAAGAGAGGTTTCAAGACGCTACTTTTGGTACACCATATTGTAAACTGCAAGCAACGGATCGACGGTATCGGAGTTCATCACAACATTTACAACTGTATAGATATGAGTAGACGGTAGGGGTGCCCGACGGGAAACCAATAATTTTCCATATTTTTTCCGCATAATTATCCCCATTTTCCCCTATTTTTCCTGATAAATTTGTGGTTTCGCTTATAATAGCAATAACTTTTCACGAACAGTGCAAGAGGAGGTGTGGTGCGGGGCTGTGGAGTGTAAATACCGCTTAGATTGTCCGACCCTTAGAGGGTAATTCCCCATAGACCCTGTAAACACATATAATTGGTGTCTATAGGGATGGTAAAGGGGAGGGCTACTGCTCCTAACGTCGGACCCTCGTAAGCCATACTATCACATGGCGCGATGAAAATTTATTAGCAAATTTATCAAAATTACAAAAATTTCAATTAAAAATTGGGGGAAACGGAGAAAATTATCAGGGTAAAACATAGCACATAGGAGAAATTTTTGATTAGCGCCCTCCTGGCCTATCCTCCCGCCTGAACCACCTCACCCCCTAATCCGACGGGCGTCGGACAACTATGATTTAAAATGTTTTACAATTTTGAAAAAATATGTACTCAGTTCGATTGTAGAACTGCAGTACACCAATCTAAAAATAATGCGCATCTATCAAAAACACGTACACACACGTAAATATAGACGTACAATATAGATATTAATTGAGTTCACATTTACATTCATAATTTTTAATGAACTTTTTTTCAATTTGTACTACAGAAAGTAGATGAAAACACATGACCGAAAACTCGTTGTGTAATGTGACTTTTAACAAGATAAAAAGGCATCAATTGTTTTTTTATGAAAGAACAATGTTGGCGATGGAACAATGTTAGATAATATAAAATTCGTTGGTTTTTTATTATCATTCAACTAAAATAAAAAACTCTGATTTATGAAGAAAACATTTTGAGAGCTAATGACTCGAGAACGTGGCAAAGTCGACCACTGGTTAGCCTTATGGAGAAAATTTGGTGTAAATGATACCGGCAGCTGACACGGCTAAATTCTAGACGCAAACAACTATCAATAGATACAATTTACGCTGGGACGCTCAGTGTAAATTGTATATATTGGAGATGGCATGAATTGTTGATAGGGTAAAGAAGATATGAAGAGACGCCGAAAGTATATTTATATTTTTCTAATTATGCTCGTAAATTGGAACGTTTATTTATTTATTTTATTCCAGTTCATAGCATAAGTTTTTCTGAATACGAATGATAACTGACTGGAGAACTGGATAGGTTGACGTAGCCCACGTAGCCCCGGTTTGTATTGTGTTTTACATTTTATAATATTTATGTATTTCGATGCCAAATTTTTGGTTTTACAGCTTGGTGCTGTTTGTGGCTGGGCTACATGAAACCGATGCGCTAAGATTTATGAGCGTCGGTATAGGAGATTGGGAGTACTGGCACTTCAGCTTTGGAGGTGTTGAGTATTTATTGAAGTCTTTGACTTTCTGAAAATGATAATTTTTAATATTTTTCCTTGTTCATATTGCGTACTTAGTTACAATAAAAAATAATGCTAGTACGTAACGGCGAACATTGCCATTTTTAAGCGCTGAAGGTTGTGAACCAACAGTTGAAACAGTAGGTTGGTATATTAACATAAAAGATGGTACGAGCGGTGAATGTAAGAATATCTAAAAAAGCTAAACCAGAGTAATGCAGCTTGGCTGTATATGTGTGATGCATTATATAAAATCCGTAATATAAACGACTAAACCATTAGATTGGCTTTTACGAAATGCTCTCAGTTGTATGAGAAGAAATGGTGGTCCACGTTAACCAGATCAAACATGGAATCTCTGGATCAAACGTGCTGAGATCTTAATGTTCTCCTTGTTTTTGTCTGTTGAGTAGTCTGATAAAAAATTTCAGAAACGATACAAATAACTTCTGTTCCTGACAAAAAAATTGCACAAAAATGCCCTTTACTTTACTTTACTTTAAATTACTTTACGTTACTTTAATTACTTTACTTTACTTTACTTTAGTTACTTTACTTTAAATCGTCATAAACGCGGCGACTTGCTTAGAATAATACGAGAATGGCAAAAGCTCTTGATACTAACCGCAAATTGTGTACCTATCTTTGGGGTGTCTGTACCGCTATTCCAAATAGCCATTCCCGAGCTACCAAGCTTATGTGTCTGCAATATGTTCTATTCCATGTTCTTTGTTTCGAGTCATTAGATTTTTCTTCGCAATGACTAACCATGTCATGCAGTTATTGACGAATGTAAGCTTTGCATAGCGGAATTAAAGTGGGTGTTACACCATTCTCGATGCACCAAGCCAAAAGAGATAGCCAAAGCTTCGTACCTTATGCAAGCTTTGGACTAAGCCTAAGTAAGAGGCTGACAAGCCTCAACCCCCACACTCAATTGTTAGTCTTTCTTACCATATAACATACTGCTTTAAAAGGCGAAATTGGTCTAATTATTGGCACATTGGTTCAGTTACATCTGTCATTGAAATAAACTAGTGGAAAATAATTTCATTTTCTGTAGAAATAGTTTAAAATTGAGCTTAAAAAATTATAATTTGTCGACATTTTCATTGTATTTGTAATTTTTTAGTGCTTTTCATGTAAATAACATTTTATTAATTTTTTGACGTATTTGAATTTATATTAAATATGTACTTATAAATTGAAAAAATGGAATATACAACAGATGGGCGCATCTTTATATTAATTTAATATAATATTTCACCTTAATAGACGTCGTAATCACGTATTACTAGTGTAACAGGGTCGTTCCGACCCTGCCACGGATACTTTAGGACAACTACACCCAAAATTGGATTGGGATACGTCGGATAGGGCTGGTCACGTACAAGGGTCGCCTCGCACCAGCGGACATTCTGCAGGAAAGTATAGACCGTGTGGTTTACGTTAATATTTCGTATAAAATGTGCAAGTATTTTGTATAAAATGTGCAAGTTATTTTGTATAAGATGTGCAGGCTATTTTGTATAAAATGTGCAAGTTATTTTGTATAAAATGTGCAGGCTATTTTGTATAAAATGTGCAAGTTATTTTGTATAAGATGTGCAGGCTATTTTGTATAAAATGTGCAAGTTATTTTGTATAAAATGTGCAAGTTATTTTGTATAAAATGTGCAAGTTATTTTGTATAAAATGTGCAAGTTATTTTGTATAAAATGTGCAAGTTATTTTGTATAAAATGTGCAAGTTATTTCTGTATAAAATGTGCAGTTATTTGTATGAAATGTGCAGTTTGTTTTGCATAAAATGTACAGTTCATTTTGTATAAAAATGTGCATATTAACATTTTGTGTAAAAATAATGTGCAGTCTCGCATAAACATGTCGTTTGGCCCAATGGACCATTTTGCATTATTGTAATCCGTCAGGGACGAGTGTTCCAATCGGTCCCCAAATTGCGAGGAAAGGAGCCCCAACCGACCTGTAGAACTGAGAATAGAGTACTACGCCGACGACAGTTGGAAGGCAGTCGACAACTCAACCGGTAGGTATTCGTGTTATAGGGTTGACGGTTACGACCGTCCGGGAATAGGAGGCCCCTGGCTGCACGTTCAGGAAAACACGTCTGTTAAGACCGAAATCAAAAATGTTAAGTTTACTCGGTTATAATAATATATTAGGTAATGGTTATGGAAAACAACAAGCTAGAATAGACGGAAATCACACTTTGGTAGCACTTGTAACTATAGGGGATGACGGATGCCGGGCTCGTTCAAAGGTCCGTCGCCGTCTGCGATATCATGGTACGGAAAATAACCAGAGTAGGCTGGTGAAACGCTTTGAAAATTGCAAATAGATATTCAAAGGCCCTCCGGACAACGCCGCAACTTCGCTTGTAACACGTAGAGACAATCGCTACTTACGCTAGGTAGGACTGTCATCAGAGAACCCGGACCATCACTTTCCATGTAGTTAGGATGCGTCATATATAAAATATATACATGTATCTATTCATGTGTGTATGCTGTGGACAACCTTTAAACCAACCGGCCTTGTTTCTGCGACCTATTGTAGTATGCAACTAATACGAACCCCACTTTCTAACACTCTCGCCGCCACACCCCGCGTCAGAATCGGTGCACGCGACCCCTCGTTTTGTTCACCGTGATTAGTTGAATCCAACCATATGCTTTGTACCTGTGCCCGAATCCCCGCTGACCCGCGATAGCCACAGGAAGTGCCTAGAAAGCAGTCGTCAACTGTTGATGGGCGCCGACAATTCGAGATTTTTCACTCTACTCTAAAATGGGCGCATCACCCCTCGTTAGATTTGTCTCGATGAGACATCTCTAAAAATACCCGGCGGATCTCGCTCCGTCGCTCCGTTAACCCGCACGACCAACAAACGCGCCCCCCATCGTTGCCTCGACTCTCTCTAATCGCACCAATTTTAGCACCACTTTTACTTGTGTTTGGTGTTGGGTGTTGTTGTTGGGTGTTTTTGGTTTTTTTGGTTTGTTTTTTTTTTTGTTTTTTTTTTTTGTTGTTCTTTTGTTTGTTTTTTTTGTTCTGTCTTTTTTTTGTCGTCGTTGTTGTTGTTGTGTTTGCTGTGCGTTGTGTTTGTGTCTTCTTTTCTGTCGCTGCGTGTCTGCGTGTGTTGTGTGTTTGTTTTTTTTTTTCGTTGTTGTTTGCTGGGGTGTTGGGGTTGGTGTGTCTATGATGTTGTGAGATGTTGGGTGAGTGTTCGATTGATTTTTGCTGGCTCTCCGGCTGTCCCTCGTTTTATGCTGTCGTCTGTTGTCGGCTGAGGCTCGTTTCGGTGGCGGTGGTCTGGCTTCGGTGAGTTGGCTGGTCGCGCGTTTTTTTTCTGGTCGGGTTCGTTTTGGCTGCTCTGGCTCGTGTTTTTGGTTTTGCTTTTTCCCTGTTTTTTTTTTTTTTTTTATTCTTCCTTTTTGAACTTAGCCCAAATCCTGACCATAAGTTAATAATGCTCCCGGTAGCATAGGTCGAATAAACTTGGTATTAAGTCGCAGCCAGATGTACTCATTTAAGGCAACGCTATTGAGCCAGCTCACACCGGTAGGAAGTTGGCGCGTTACAGGAATTACCTCAACAAATTTGCTAAAATTCTACCCGGACCTCTCGGAGGAACCGAACTATAGATTCAATGTTGGAGACGTTCGAATATCGACCCAGAACTTAGGTCCAGCGACCCGAAAAAGGGACACTCCCAGCAAAACGCGAAAATATAAGTAACTTGCGTCCTCTTCCAGGAATTTTGTCAGAACTTTGGCAGTTTCTTCGTGAGAATGTCCGCTAATGAATAGGACTCTACAACTCGTTGATTTCGAGTCGGAAACTGAAACCCGACGGCCCTGAAGCGGCCTAACCTCACTAAAAATGTATATCTCAGATTAAAAGTAAATTATTTTTTCGCTGTCTTTCGCTCGCCTCGGCGCGGCCCCCCGCCGCGCGCACCCCGGGACGCCCCCGATGATTCCCTTCAGGAATCCTGGTGAAACTTTCGCAGTTTCTTCGCAAGCATGTCTGCTTTAAGGTAGTATCATAAACTTTGACTTTATCATGTCGGAATTACAAACCCGACGGCCCGATAGTGATCCGCTTTTACCCGAAATTTACACATTGATATCTTGATATCTGTTCCAGGAATTTTATTGATTTTTCTTGTAGATATAGAGGCCCAGTAGGCCTTTCGTTTAAGCTATTGAGCCCGGCAAAGCCGTGGCCCGTTCAAAAGTTATGAGCAATTTAGATCCGACCCGCATAACCGCCGCTCGGATTGTAGTTCAAATTCCATAATTCAGACTGTTTCTGTAAGTCTGTTTTGGTCTTGCTTTTCCAAGCGTTTTAGCTGGGGAAAGGAAAATATCAAATTCCCCAGTGTTGATAAGTTGCATTAGCAGTGAAAATATTTTAGGATTTCAAGATTGTCGAAGTCGCCAAATGCGACTTCGAGTCTATCGGGTCTCGGCCCGACGGACCATTTTTGTGAGGACCGTTGACCCGGTCCTAGGAATTCGAAGT
Organism: Trileptium ribeirensis; assembly: GCA_030248225.1. Classification (NCBI taxonomy): domain Eukaryota; kingdom Metazoa; phylum Nematoda; class Enoplea; order Enoplida; family Thoracostomopsidae; genus Trileptium; species Trileptium ribeirensis. The sequence continues at coordinate 25,745 of JASANE010009757.1, read as the reverse complement.
AGAAGGTCAAACCCAGCATCCATGCAAAAGTTCGTAGAAAAAGGCTGGTAATTTAGGAAGATATAGCGAATTGTAGTTTTCTCCAGCCCCTACGGAATTTAAGCTCAAATCTCGATCGGAAATTAGGAGACAAATTAGTCTGAGGATATCTACCGAATAGGATTAAGCTAGAAAATTGGCTACGGTTGTCCTATCAACCGGGGCCTTCGTTTGTCGCCTCGTCTAGTCGAGCAGGAATTGTTCGAAACAACACTCAAATTTCAATACCAAATTGAACTCGTTTTTGAACGTTTCCCAAGTCCAATCAAGGCAGGCTTTAGTATTATTAGAGTAATGCCGACGGCCCACGGGGCCTCGCCTCTGATATTGCTCGTTTCGATTAAAATCATAGGTACAACCCGTATAGCATGCGCGACAAAATTTAGTATTGGGAAAGGCTCAAAATTCGGTCCCAACTTCTGTCTACCGGGACCCCGTAAGTGTCCGAGAGCCTAGTCCGCCCCGATCGTTCCTTTTCTCTGTTGTTACAAATCAAGTTGTTGTATTCGAAGCATTTGTTCCTGCCATGACCCGGATCAAAGAATTATGAAAATCAGGGCCTAAATTCCACCGTGCTTGTGGAGCAATCTAGTAGAGAACAAGGAGCAAAATTATGTAGAGTATCCGGATATTTCAGAACAAAGTTTATATCACATTTCAAACTTGTATGTATGTATGCGAGTAGGAGGGAAAATTTTGTACCGTACCGTTGTCGCACACTTAGAAAAGAACTTAGGAGTCGTACCAAGGAATATTGCATACTCTTGTCATGATATCCTCAAGCATTGTTGTATCCATTATTGTGTTGAGTTGTCATAAGTTAACCGCATTGCTACTAATTGCGAATTCAATTACCTGATCATTATGTACCATAAGTTTGTGATTTGCATGAGCAAGATGAAGTCTCGCAAACGTCCCGTTGCACGCTCATCCCCGTATCCCCGCCTCGTTCCGCCTTTCGCTTACCTGAACCTATTGTGTATCGGAGTACCCAACATTGTCAGCGAATGTAGTACTGAGCCACTAGTTATTTCGATGGCGCCTTCATGATGTCGATAACTAACTTTAGCACCCATTAGTACTAATCTTAACTTCACCCACTACTGTTTTCCATGAGTAAGGTAAGCGCAGCTGTCATAAGATAAGGCTTCACAGTACACGCCGTGTTTTGACTCAGCTGTGAGAGTTCCATGAAAAAGGCGATGACTCCGCGACCCTCCCCGACCGATGCTCTGCTTATTACGTATTAGCGTGCTATAACTGTGACATAACGCTATTGTATCTGCCCGTACAATATGTATCTGTCCGCGTACCCGTAAAATTTTGTGTAACTCATCAATAAATGCTCGCTGAAAACCCGAATTGTGTAAGTGTTTTGTTGACCCACTGTGGCGATAGGAATCGAAGGGGTTTGAAATCCGTCACCCCGATCGACGACCCACGTTCAGGTTTGACACGCGCATCGAAGAAGCAAACCTGAGCGTGACTCGCCGATTACAAATTAGTTTATTAATCATTGTTGTTGTATAGGTACGACTGGTGCGACTCATTAGAAAAGAAAATTTTAAACTCACGCTGAGCACCCAAACTAGGAAATTAGATACGCGCGGATCCGACGTTAAACGTCTAGGGATTTGTCGGACCCTAGTGGGGGCCACTGGCTAAAACCAAACCAAATGATTGTCCATTTTTAGAAAGTTAGAAAGAATCGCATACTTCCCGGGTTAGACGTGGAGAGGGAATAGTGGTACGGTCTCTTTGGCCTGTGAGCAGGTGACGGAGCCGACCTCCCTGGGGACCTCAAAGGTAGTACCTCGTAGACTACGTGCGCAACCCGTCCGGCAGGATCAGAACACATCCTGTGAAGCGCTCCTGCGGCTTGCTAAGCTCCGTCATTTCTTGGGCCTGACTCGCGTGGGAAAAGACATTCGCGTGATTGAAACCCATCAGGTCCGCCCTTGAAGTCACGATAGCCGGGGTCGTATGGGCATTGCGTCTGGGAAGTGCGCAGTGCAGCAGCGTCACGTCGATATTACATTGATTTTTTTTGTGTGGTGTAGACTATTTTTTTTCGATTAAAGTTATCCATTTGGCTTCGGTGTTGTCTACCTAGTACGCGTCGGTAAGGTCCGTTTCGTTACGATAAATAGGTTTAGCTAGCAATCAGTTTCTGTATGTAACGAGCTGTCCCCTAAAAAAAAAATATGTTAGTCTATTAAATAATATATATTTGGGTGTAGGGAGAAGTGTTGTTGTGGTGGGGGGGGGCGTGGGGTTGGGTGGGGGGGGGGAGAAGAGGCGGAGGGGGAGGAAGCCGTCAAGAAATTTGTGGGCGGGGGAGGGAGTTTTTTTGTGGGCGCGGTGGGCGGTGGGGGGGGGGTGGATGAATTTATGGTTCGTTTGTTGTTGTTTAGAGTAGCTTTCGTTCCCCCCCAAGGCGTAGGCTACGCCACAGGCGTGTTCCCTAAAGTTCCCTCAACTTCTCCTTCCTTCCTTCCATTGCGTCCCCCTATTTTGTTTTCAGTTTTGGGCCCTTTTTTAAAACCAACTTCCCCCACCGGGGCCCACAGGGCCTGTGAAGGCCAACTGTTCTTCGCGGTCAACTGCGGGGACCAGCCCTCTCAGCGATAGAAGGTTTTGAAATTACCAATGACAGTTATGCAATTGCTGTTGCTATCCTCAAATACAGATACGAACGAACGCCGGAAAAGGTCGCGGGATGTCTTTACAGTCAGCTGAAATGCCTTCAATCAGCGACCAATTCTGTTACTGACGCCCGGCGGGTGTTTGACCAATGCGAAGGAATCTTTCGCCAATTGAAAAGTGGAGGTGAAGACGTTGACTGAAACCGCTCGCTCGTAATGGACGTTATGTCCAAATACCCAACGGATGTCTTGAAGGATCTATCCCGTCGTTATGACATTGGTGCCCATCGAAAAGTCAGCGATGTCCAAGCCGCGCTGCGCAAATACATTGAAGAGGCAGACAATCTTCAGGGCATGCTAGGCAACCTTGAGCCGTTTGAAGTCCTTCGTGGAGCCATTTCCACCCAAACAACCGACGGCAGGCAATCAGTAGGGCAACTCAATAACAATCAGTCATCACGCCCTCTTAGCTCATCGCTCGAAACTGTGGATAAAAACGACCAGCAGGCACTACCAAAGTCGAGTCGTTCGCCACCGCCCTGCTACTTCTGTGACGGCCTACACCTCAACGCACAATGCGATAAGTACCCTACACGGGATTAACGCTTGATACAATTGGAGCGACGAGGACGTTGTAAACGCTGCATAAGCTCTGCACACACCATCAATAATTGGCGCGATCCACAAGTACGCTTGAAGTGTTATAGGAGCTATGAATTCGGTGGTCATCCGACACCACTGTGTGCCAAGCACTTCGGCCGACTAACCAATGACACCCATAGTAAGAAGTCGTCACCCCAAGCCAACACGTCAAGCATCCAGGAAAAGTCGGCGACAGCTTTACGAAACGAAGAGAAGTCAGTATTGGCGACAGCAATTACAACAGTAGCAAATCCAGATTATGGTTCCATTGCTCAAGCGATAATAGTCCTCGACAATGGAAGTCATCACAGCTATGTGTAGCAACAGCTAAAGTTGGTATCAGGACGTGAGGCTACCTTAAAGTTGGTGCGATTCGAAGAACAGCCACGTCCGATGTTGTCGAACCATGTTCGTATCCGCATAAGCCTTCGCAACAACAAATCGATAGTAATTCATGCAAATACGTCAGAGGCCATTGTTAGTTGTCCACTAACACCGTCATCTCTACTGGAATGAAAAAAATTTCAAAATGAACACACTTGGTCACTTCAATTAAGTCAATCATATGCGTTCTGAAATCAGCATAAAATTGAATTTGTTGTAGTATAAATATTTCGATAACTGGTTTTCCCACGTAGGGGGGGGAGGGGCGCAAATATTTCGGCCTCCGCCAAGGTGCCTCCAGGAATTTTTGTATTTTTGACAGTGTCGCCTCCAAGGTAATCCCGAAAAGTAGTGGAATTAAAAAGGCTAGAAATCGCAAACATTCGAAATTTTAATTAACAAACACAATAGTCTATCGAAATTGATAATAATCTAATTTTTATAAATTCGAAATTTATTTAATTGCACTAAAATAGCAATTGATAGAAATTTCGTTTCCTTGGAAACAGATCGAAAGTTCGTTTAATCGAAATCGATCACAATTTTTATTTTGCATTTATTTCTGGTCGTGACTACACTTTTTGCACGAGTAAAAATTGGCCGATATTCCTCTCAACGATCCAAAAATATGTCAATTTCTTCCGGTGGAGCTAAAAACTCAAATGTTTTTGCCTGAAAACCCACGATTGCGTTCGGTTGAAGGGTATTTATTACTCTACGCACCACAAATGACTGTCGCTATGTAAAGACTCGCTTAAAACATTTCATTAGGAGATAGAACTTTTTCTTTTTTGTAATTTCGAAATCTCGAACTATTAGCGTTCTCGTTGAAAGCACTAACATGGGTTGTTCCTGGATAAAAATGCTCGACCAATGTGTTCCTAACCATACAGAGTTCATCGGAAAGTTATTGTCTAAAGCAGGTACAATCTAGGCCGTGCAAATACTGATTCGAAACTTCGATTATACTTCGGAGGAATATTGAACCATTTAGATATTATCGCGCTTAAATTACTTTCACATATTTAGTCGCTTTCGGCTAAACCAAAATTACGTGAATTTCGCTTTTTTTATTAATCCTGTAGTTTAAAGTGACAATGACAATCGACAGCCAACAATAAAGGCAATCGAAAATTAACAAAATCGCAATTGATATAGTTTTGGTTTATACGAAACAAATTAAGAGTTTAAATACTTGAAATTTATTTCAATGCAATAATATCTAAATAGTTCAATATTCCTTGTAAATATAATGGAACTTTCTAATCAATTTTTGCAAGTATTTGGCCTATATTGCACCTGCTTCAGACAATAAATTTTCAACGAACTCCGTTTGGTGTTTGGGTAAGAACACACTGGTCGAGCAATTTTATCCAGGAACAACCCGTGTTAGTGCTTTCAACGAAAACGTTAATAGTTCGAGATTCAAAATTACAAAAAGAAATAAAGTTCTATCTCCTAATCAAACGTTTTCAAGCGCGTCTCTACATAGCGACAGCCATTTGTGGTGCGTATAGTAATTAGTAAGTACCTAAATAAATTATATTAGAGGAAAACACATAATATAATACGTATTGTTTCCGTTTTGTAGGAAGATTTTACGGAACCATTATCTACATCACCATAATTTTGATCTGATCAAAACTTTTATAATTTATAATTCAGTTTGAGAAATGTTCAAAATTTTAGCGTGGTTTTAATATTGGCTCAGTGTACGTTTGATGTTGGTTCGTTCGTTTGAGACGCAATAGTCATTAGTGAAGAGATATATCTCACTACAATCATCAAATAGGTGATACACTATGAAGCGTGCAGACAGCAATCAAGATGTTAGTGTTTCATTAGCTAGTATTGCAAGGATTCACATTATGTTTACGACCTGCATTACATTAAATTTTATTAAAACCGTTTAAGTTAACAACAGTGAGAACATAAGAAAATTGCAACGTACCTAATTAGCATATTGCGAAGAGCGATGAAATCATTATGCTCCAAGTTATCAACTAAAACAAAAAACATGATACAAAATATGGGACTTAACTTACACAGGGTTCAAAAATTCGAATTTTAACACTCATTAATTATTGTACATACATACAAACATTAATATCGCTAAAACAAAGTTTTCTCTGAAGAATCTGGTCACTGAGTTCATTTTTAGCTAATCAAGTGATACACAATGTTTCGACATCAGAACTTACATATTTTCATGACAAAGCAATATTGTTTCAAAATCGTAAATTTAAGACGACAGATGTGTAACAGAGGTATGTAACTACTGAAATTGTGCATAAATAAAATGGCATATCGGTTGACCCTATCATAACAATATTCAACACATTAATCATAATCAGATTTAAATAACCGAGCAACAGCTCCTAAATCGCGTAGTGGCTAACGTGCAAGACGGTCACCGAAGCAATCTGCCGTATTTAGTCATGCTCTGACAAAATAATGATGTTCAGTGACTCTGCAGATGTCGTCAAATTGCATGTTGGAGATATATAGTTTTTGAACGAAATCTACGTTTCCAGATAACGGAAACAACTCATTATAGATGACAAATTTTGCATGGTCTACTCAACCGCATGGGAAATTGTATTTTATGATTGCATTCTTAGTGCTATAAATGTTGTTTATTTGCAAACAAAGCCATGAAAATATCTCCATTCGTCCCTGAGTTATTCTGACGTAAAACAGACCGGCAAAGTATACACAATAATTTATCAGAGCGCACACGCGAACAAAATTATCATGCGCACACATAAACGCTTCGCTGACTATGCAATAATATATATAACTACTACCTTCTACAACACCCCAAGGATACTGTCTGCACCGAACTTTTCTACCATCGATATCGCGTATTGTGCTACTTCCAACAACTGCAAACGGAACACGATCCTGAATTGCCAACCATCATACATAAACTAATTTAAAAAGAGTTTACAATTTGGCCTTCATGCCTGTTATTCCTTTATGTACAACAATACGATTTTTATGTATGTGCAACACTGTCACATCTAAAAATTAACCAAAGATCGTGATACAACATGATGTATTACAACGTTAGTATGAATCTACACAAACGTAAATGCCTCACTCATCCAGGTGTAACTAAGAAAAAATTCGCCAATACAGCTCGAAAAAACAATGTATATATCAAAATCAAATTACATCTAAGAACAAACTTTAGAAAATTAGAGATTAAAGGTCCAATATCACTTTCTCAAGAAAACCGAACACGTCAACAACATTAATTCGAGAAATATTCTAGAGAAACAAAAATACTCAAAAATCTGTTGTGAGTAAAATTTTTCAATTTCACGCGCTTGCACATGTCAGAGGTCCCTGTTTTTTTTTTCTTCCTGAAGAAAATGGGGTCCTTTTCCAGCCTAGCAAAAATTTTGATTTCAAGACGATAATACTCTAGAGATGAATAATGATGAAGTTCTGAGAAGTTGCATGCCTTGTATCTTTATGAAAGTACAAAAGGTCCGGTTGAACACATTTCATGAATAACAAATTTATTGTTACCATCTTAGTGCACAAGGCTGTATGCACATATGCAGAGCAAAAATTGCCGTATTAGGTAATTCGTTTCAATTAACCAAAACACATACTATGTAGCTCATCGGTAAGAACGATCACCACCATAATATCTTAACAAACTTTTTTCCTTGTGATATGCTTCCTCCGCTTTGTGGATGCTACATACCTGTTGAAATTGACGCAATATGCGTCGAAACGATAAATGTCTCTTCGCTAGGATTATATTTTTGATGTGTAAAAATTTCCTGAAACTGTCAAACAGTCGGCAGGAAATAAACTAGTATTTAAAGAATACTAATACGTGCTTTAAAACAACTGAAAATGTAAAAATATATAATTATCACGCAGTGACTTGCTACCTTGAACGGCATAATAAACATGAAGCATAATGCACGTTCCGCCAGATGGTCTTTTTTTCTCGAGGTTATTTTCCTGCCGTAATGCTCAGTTTCAGAGCCCATGGAACACATCTTGAATAAAATTTATAACCACTTACTTTCAATGACTTCTGAATTTTCTTCTCCTCCTCGTCGTCGCCCTCTGGGAAATCATAAATTCTAATATCATTTTGTTTAATTTCGCGCATTATCTGAAATACAGCAAGAATGATGGGCAATGCTGATTCAGCTGTTGTACACAAAACGTTTTTACTAGTTGGCCCTGTAGATTTCTAATTAACAACAAATATGTTAAACATGTAGTAATCGAAGAAAAAATTATCAATTAACAATCATTTTCAAATCTACACATTGCAAAAAATAGCAAGCTTCCCTCTAACATTTGAGTATATAATTACCCACCGCTTTCTTAAATCGGTCGCATTCTTCTTTAGTCAACGTGTCGGCTTTTGCGATAACAGGAATTATATTGACACGATCATGTATTCGTTTCATAAATTCGATGTCAAGTGCTTTCAATCTGAAAACGAACAACGCTGCTGAAACAAAACTGTTGTTCGTATTGAGAAATTTTTACTAAGCCGCGAATAAATCCCAGATACTTTCTAACTAGATATTAAGGACGACAAACGGAAGCAATAATAACACGTTCACAAAATACGTGTGACAGAGTACCTAGCGAGTGCGAGAGTAGAATTTTTAATACGATGCGTTACAATATCTTGGGATCAATAGATATAACAGACAGCTGCCACCTCAAATGGTTCATCGAGTCCCCTGCTAAGCGAAAAGGTAAGATGTTCGAATTCCAGTTGGCTCCTTTTTGCATTTTAATTTGATTTTGTTCCAGCAAAGTTGACTGACGTCGTATAGACACCTGATGAGATTAAAGACTAAAATAAATAAAGACCTTGCTGACACGTTGGTTCCATTAAAATATGATAAACCTAGTATATGTTAAAGTCAGGTATAGATTCAGAAATGTATGCAGACAGACTACATACAAGAGCTTACACCAATATACATTGAGTTTCAGATTGAAAATTTCACTTTAATTATCTTGAAAAGCGTTATCACTACCAAGATGGTTGTAAGTTTTACTTGAAAAAGTCATAGTACAAGTTTCTTATTACTGGCTTTTCCTTTCTAAAAATAAAAAAATAAGGGATGTATAATTTGCAACATGTAATAAAATCAGAAAATCATACGGCTTAAACAAGGACTAAGAAAATATTTTCAGACTTCCAATCCGAAGCGCTAAATCAGGAAATAATATTGCTTCAAATTTTTTTGGAGATTGACATTTATGAACATGCTAATTTATTGACATTTAGACAAACTATTCCACAATCATTACAGATCCAGCTTCCAAGAGAAAATTGTTTTTTTTTGGTTTATAAAATATCCAGCAATGCTTTCGAAGTGACGGAACACAGACGATAACACCATACAAATTTCAGATAATGCATCAACTAAATATTGTTAAATATAAGACACTTTAAAGAGTAGAAATCCAATGGTTCTGGCGAAGCGTATAATGTGTATCATTTATGATGTTTGAAAGCAAACTATATTACCCGTGTCCTGTAGGAGCAATAAAATAAAGACAAACGTGAACGCGTTTGTCAGCAACGTTGACGGATCGATTGATTTTTGTTTCTTCAGTAAAGTAGTCTGAATATTTGCTGTCGATGTATTCCATTACTGGCTCCCAACTGAAATATGTAATATTATTCTTAATTCATTTCTATGTGGTATTCAACCAATTCTTGTATCGTAAACCCTACAGCGTTCACGTCATAATACCGCTCGCCCGTTCTGTGGGGACAAACTGCTGTCATAGTTACGCGTAGGTAGTGAAGTTATCGTAGATTCCCTATCTGAAAACATCACGCGCTTTACTGCCTTGAAAATTTCATTTTACATTAAATACCACTTATCACGTAATCTCGAAAATTACAATCATAAAATTTTGAGGCTCATAGTTCAGGACATCTTGCACTTAGCCAGAAACATTGTCATCAGTAAACCGTAAACATTATTACAGAACGAAATGTATGATTTATTACAAGACTAATCAGAATACAATGCTTGCTTATATGCGCGGTAGTAATATTTATCAGCTTTCAATAAAATAATGAAAATTCTAACGATAATTAAGAAAGTAGCTTGTTCGTAGCACATAACACGATAACCAAGTATTTTAGTGATATTCAACACTGTGTGGACTATGTGGAATTACTGTAGCATGGTTGCAGGGAGATGCTAAAATGGCCACCAAAATGGCTTCAATCACTCTTATTTATTCCAGCATAAATATTTTTCGAATCTTATACTCGGACCTATAAATTGGGGTGGAATAGATCGGAGTGAATTTTAATCCATTTTTGTGGAATTGAGTAGAATTCTTTCTGCCAAAAAACAACGACCCTATTCGTGACATATTTATGCTATTTAAATTTACTGCAATCTGTTGGGTTATAAAAACAATCTACAGGGGTGGAACAAATTCCATGAAGTTTTCAACCACCGGGACTTTTAATTAAATTCAGCTTCTTTGCGTGAATCAAATCCAAATGAAATATTCCAAAAATTCCAGAATCCTTGATTCGTTCTATGGTATCAATATGGGTGTGAAAATTATTCAAGATTCGAGTTAATTCGATCACTTACACATCTTGCAGCACATTTTACAGTAGCTCCCGCGTTAAAAAAATATTGACGACTTAACACTCAGGCTTATTTGTAACCTCACACACACACACAGGTACTATGCAAATTGTATAAACTAGTAGCTTTATCGAGATTGCAGAGCGTAATGCAGCATAGGCACACCTACGCCTTTTCATGCACAGCCAATCAGCTCTCGATAGTATAAGTCGATATGATATATAGATGTCACACAATACCGCACAAGTTAGAACAAAACTAACGCCGACAATGAGTTTCCCATGCCCAAATACCTTCAAGTGCAAGCTATCAGCCTCCCTTGACGTCACAATAAAATTAGGAATCTTAGGTCCAGGAACCATGAGCGCCATACCCTCGTACCCACTGAGCCATGAGTCGCAGAGCAAAACCAACAATGGCATTGAGTTTCCCTTGCCTGAAAACCACACGTCACAATAAAATTAGGAACTTTGGGTCGAGGAACCACGAGGGTTCCAGAACAGGGGTCTTAACCGAAAAGCATAACAAGAGGCATCGACATTTATCATTTTACTATGAAATAATACCAACCAGAAAAAAAATCGAAAGTTAAGATAAAAATAACCTTACTTCCGTGAAAGTGTCCTAAAATGAGGTAAAAAACCTCTTTTTGACCTGTGACCCCGGAACCAGACATCAAATGAAAAACGCTCGGGAACGTACACAGTAATTCGGCTATTCCGGTTCGAATGAGCCCAAGATCATGGAAATATGTTTAGACTTTCCTGAGTTATGGCCGATCACACACACAGACACAGACGAAATTTAAAAGCTTTCACTCCTGCAGCACACAATCTCCGCTACGTTACACTACGCTCTGACAAGACTTTACACTTAGCCTAACATTCAAATCTTTTAAGAAACGCTCAATGCCATGTTTGTGTATGAAATAATTCTGAATGTGTAACACAATTGCTCATCAAACTTTCTACTTTCCTGAACGAGTAATATCTATTTATTCAGCCAGTGGCCCCCACTATGGTCCGACAAATCTCTACACGTTTAACGTCGGATCGCGTGTTGACGTTCAGCGAAAGTTTGCTTTCGGGTAGAAAATTTCTTTCCTTAGGTCGCACGAGTCGTACTCTCACAACAATACAACTAATACATATAAGAATCGGCGAGTCACGCTAAGGTTTGCTTCTTCTATATGCGCGTGTGTCAAACCTGAACGTGGGTCGTTGATAGGGGAGACGGATTTCAAACCATTTCAGTACTTATATCGCTACCATTGGTCAGTAAAACACAGGGATACGGTTGGGTTTTGACTGAGTATTTATTGATAAGTCAAAATCATATACGGACATTAGCATATTGTAGGGGAAAAATACAAGAGAGACAATGTCAATGGAATAGTACGATATTTGGGAAAAATTAGAGGAGCAACAAATGGGCATGTCGGAGTCATCGCCTTTTTCATGGGACACTCACAGCTGGTTCAGATTACGACGAGAACTACTAGAACTTTCCACTGACAGCTGCGCTTACCTTACTTGAAAACTGGAAGGGAAATAGCTATAAAGCATAACGTAATAGTCAGTAAGTTATCGAGGCGCCATTCGAGCAACTACATCTACTCGGGTACTCCGGTTAGACAATAGGTTCAGGTAAAGCTAAAGGCGGCAAAATAATACAATGGGCAGATTCAAGCGTATGGGTGAAAGCGTACACAATAGGGACTTTGGAAGACGTGATTTTCCTAATACTAATCAACGGTTATGGTACACGATAGATAAAATATGATAAAACGGTAAATGGATTAACATACGACAAGTTATAATAAATCAACAAAAGTTACAATATTGAACAATCATAATGGGTACGAGTTACGAAATTCACGATAGGTACGACTTTTTAATTCGAGTGCAACAACGGTGTGACGTTACTTTTTCTTTCCTACACGCATACGTACATATATACGAAAGATAATCGCGCGGTACCGAAGAGAATTTCCTTAAATTCGATGGGTGACAGGCTGATCCTAGTTTCAGATTCCAGCCCGAAATCCTTCAAATACGGCGATATAGATGCGAAGTTTCATCCTAAATTTATGCTCATTTGCAACCTAACAAAATACGAAAAGCGGGCTCTTTCTTGTCCATGATCATGTACCAGAATAGATTGATAATGGGCGGGGTGCGATTTCTCCTAAGTGGCTTAGAGGTCCCGGTAAAAAAGGATTGGGACCGAATTTTCTAACTTTTCAGAGTTCGCAACTGCAAAATTACCCTAAAATTATGACTAAAATTTATTATGTATTGTGCACATTAATTGTACTTTACCAACACTAGGAAATTTGATATTTTACTTTGACGGCCAAAATTGCACATTTTTAAAAGCCGCTGGATCGAGCCGGATCCAAGGAAAAGTACTAAATTATCGATTTTGGGTCTAAAACGAGGTCCATTTATAACCATCGTTCACACTGGGTTCAGCGGACAACGCTCTAGATTTTTACCAAAAAGAACGGCTATACCATGAGTGGTAAAGAAAAGAATCCCAAAACTTAAACTCTGAGATGTCAATTTGGGTTTTCCATGTCCGAATACGAGTGGGACGGGTGATATTTGCATCGGTCACTTTGTGAATTTATCTAACCTATTAGAGAATTTCAAAAGGATTCTTCCTACTCCTACGGAAGGGTCGAAGGCTATGCCTTAGCCTTCAATTTTCATTACTTAAAACTGTCATACAAACATAACTCGGTGTTTCTAAGGAGTTTGACTAATTTGATGCGGGTCGAAGGGCTCTCAAGGATGTTATATACAAATGTTATGGTTCAGCTTCGAACAAATTAGTCATAACGGGTGACTACTCAGTGCGAAAAGGGTATAGACGTGTTGACAAGAATTCGTTAAATTTCCTGATTCGTCCTACGTGTGATTTCCTAATCCTGATGAATAAATACTTGCTTGAACTCTAAACAAAGCGAGTAATGCTACGCTTGAACGAGCGATTGGGCCACTGCCGAAGCAATGAAGCCTTTGGGGGTTAAAATGTATAGTTCGGTTAACTGATTTCTTCTGCTTACTCGGTATCCGAGAAGAGAAATCCTTGCGCTATTTTAGTAAATCGTTCCTCATCGCCTCGATACGATGGGGCGAGTACTGGACGTGGGCCGCACTCATGCAGGTCCCCAATTTACGATACAACAAGTAAATTCTGCGTGTCCGATTAATTTATATGAATTGAATGCCTATACGTCACAATCGTGCAAATTTTATGTCAACTTTGGGAGGGGCGGGGGTTTAATTTGTATGCAGCTAAACGAAAAGTTATTTGAGAATAAACCTATAAATAGCGATGCCTTGTAGGTCATCGGCACTATCCTAAAACTACTAGACCTGATGATATTTTGACTCAAAAACAGCTCACAAAAAACTCCATTTGTTATTAAATTTGTTATTCCAAGTTTGCTCAGTTCCTACCTATCAAAGACTTCCGGAAACGTCGGAAGTGCTGGTCAATACCATTGTAATGAATTTTCCTATTGAACTCCACTCGGTTTATGCCTTATGCCAATTGGCTCGGTGCGAATCAAAATCCTTAACCCAGTCCATCAAAATGGAGGGTAAACCGATAGTTTTGAATTTCTCACTAATTTACCGGCCTTTCTCCGTGAAACTTTGCACGGGGGCTGGGTTCGACCTAACCTATCGATTTTTAGGACCGGGACAACGATCCTTGCAAAAATTGATCCATCGGGCCGGGACCCGATAGACCCGAAATCGCGTCTAGCGATATCGACAACTTATGTATACAAAATATTAACACTCACAATGGGATATATCAACGCTAGGAAACTTAATATTCTCCTTATACTGGAGAAAATACATGTAAGAGCAAGACCAAAACATAGTTATCAAAGTAAAGAAAATCTATGAAATTTGTGCAGACTCTGAGCGGCTTTTGCGCGGCTCGGGTCACGGTCAATATAAAATTTTGAACGGGCCACGGCTTTGCCGGGCTTAATAGCGCAAATGGAAGGCCTAACGGGTTTCTGTTTGTAGAGATAAAATCGCTTTAAGGTTCCCGAAAGGGATTTTGAGTTAACAACAATTAAAATTTAGGGTAGGGACGAACCCCTGTCGGGCCGCCGGGTTTGTGATTGCGACTTGATATTGTTGAGTTTCAAAGTTGTATTCGGTAGCTGGCATTCCTACGGAGAAACAGCGAAGGTTTCAACAAAATTCCTGAAGAGAATATTAAAAATATTTCCAATCTACGTTTCCGGTGGGGGCAAGCCCCTTCAGGGTCGTCCGGTTTGTGATTCCGATGCGATAATCAAAACTTTTATGAGTTAAATCAACGGCGAAGATCCGGTCGAGTGGCTCTGCTTAAATACTGCGAAATTCGGCAATAAATTTGATTTATGAGGCCATTAAAATTTTAATAAAAGTGCTTGGTCAACACTTTTCGGACGATTTGACACCAAAACTTAAGCTAATGAGTAAACTTTGTCATCAGGACAAAATTTGCTAAATTTTGGACCATCTTAATGTCCAATTTCTATATAATTAAAGTGATTTACTACCGTTTTGTATTACATTTATAATAAACTTTTATAAATTTATAAGAACTTTCTAGAAAGTTCGTTGTTTAAACTATAAATATATCAATGAGGATTCTCCGTGGAATCCATAGCGAATTCGTTTACTTAAAGTATCAAAATTCGGCGATCCGAGGGAATAGGAACGACAATCCTAATATAAAACTTCATAAATTCATATAAAATTTATATCTGCTTTTATTGATAAGAACTATATATTATAATTTCAGCTTTATATAAACTTCATATCAAGTTTATACAAAGTTGTTGTTTGCTAACAATATATATATATATAACAGTTTACCCGTTGTTGATAGAAGCTAATAAATACAAACGGTGGACGTCCATATCCAGCGGACAAATCAAACTTGACAAACTTGAAATTTATATAAAATTTATTTAAACTTTCAGCTTAATATTAAATATTTGTATTTATTTTATAGAACTTATACATAAACATACATACTCAATACTCATGTACTTAGAAAGAAGCTTCAAGAAAGGGTCATGGCTTAAATAAACAAACGAGCGGCAAAAGAGTAAAAAGAGGGTTCCGTTCCCTCGGTGATGGCCAAAGAGCCAAGTGACACTCGGATTCGGACTCAGTGTGTCCGTCCGATCAATTTGATATGTAACAGGTCCATTTTTGGACGAAAAAAGAGGAAGGTGGGCTCTCGGGCGAGCCCATCGATAATGTTATAAAAGATTATAGTGTTTCATGCGGCTCCGGCGGGTTCGGGTTACCGTTTTTGTGGGGCGAGGGGTATATATTTGTGTCGGATTTGACGAGGGGAATCTAATGAGGGGTTACACGCCTATCGGGGCATGATTTCTGCGTTTTTCACGGGGAAGGGTACCTAAGCGTGGGCACAGCGGGTCCGGTTCGCGCTCAAATGAAAGCCACGGTTTCTGGTAATCCAATGATGTCCTATATATATTTTGTAATAATTATTCGTTAAATTATTTAATTTTGTGTGATTTATTTATTATACGTATACAGTTGTTTGCTAATAAGGCCGTGGATCCTCATCGGATGGCCACGGGACAGGTCTCATTTTAAAGACCGTAAAATTCTCTATCGAAAATGTTGGTGTACTTAATTTTCGAATTCTCTACGGTTCCGGAATTATGGGCCGGAGCCGCAACTTTTAATTCCGAATTTTCATAATTTTCTCTTTTAATTTTATCAGCTAACTTAGCCAGCAAAAACGAACGCTGGTAGCTGATAAAATTTATGTTGCTGAATTTTTGCCAGTGCGCTTCCAAACTTTGAACACTGGTAAATTGATATTTTGCCTTTCTTACTAATATTTTCAGGAAATTTGCTCGTTTGTTGTTCGCTATAAGGCGAACACCATAATTTTTGTAGTCCTCACTCGTGAGGACTGTCGTGACGGATGTCCGTCGTGGCCAATCTTTTCTATCAAAAATCGGGGTGATTTTGCGGTCCTGCCACGTGGGGTAGGGTTGTTCCTATACATATCGGGGCGGTCGGGGAGTCGTACCGTCCCGCTTATTCGCTGGGCGGGTATGGCAAGTGCTCGCCAAACCCTAACGTTCCTTTTTATAAATACTACACTTTTGGGCGCAAAATCGTTAACTTTCCACTAAAAATTCGACCTAATCAAAAATGAGTTATACACGGACTTGTACACTTCCATAATTACACATACCAAGGGTACATCGAAGTATGGCGATAGTCATATAAACGGCATAAAATTACAACGAAATTATATACAAATAGGCGGTTTTATGACCATAATCAACAAAACGAAATCCATATAAACATGGTACAATGAATGGATATACAGTTATACATGATCAACATACTCAAATTATCAATTTAAACATGAATATACGAGGGTAATGGTACTACTAGGTTTACAAAAATTAATCGGTTCATGTTACAGCGATACAGAATAATCATATCAATGGGTGCCTTTATGGCCAAAACAATCAATATGGTACAACAAAGTAACAATAATATTCAAATCAAATGTGTCAATGAGTGCCTTTATAGCGATACAAACGGTAGATAATACGACAAACATCAGTAATAATAATAAGACAGTTATTCATTTCTGAAATAATAATGATACCCACTCTGATCATGAAAACGTCGGCGGTGCAGACCGAAGTGCCGAAAATACATAGTTATGTATCCAGATCACTGGGCCTAGTGATTCCTGGTGTAATCCGGTTACCTATATATATATATATGAATATATATATATATATAAATATATATATTATATATATGTATATAATATATATATATGTATATATATGAATATATATATATGAATATATATAATATATTCATATATATATTCATATATATAATAGTGATTTCCGATTTATTCCAATTATTTGCTTCAATTACCTACATATATAGTGAGGGCTTACATATGTGCATACGAGGGCGAGTGGCTGACTGTATGCTCCTGCAGACATCGTCACTGGGGCTCGGTTTCGGAGAGAGAATGTACGTAGTCAAATACGCAAATGTTGGCCATTAGACTGTGGCCAGGATTAATCTATCTCGTAACGATCCAGTATGGATCTGTTACATGTATAATGTGCCTAGGTCAGTAAGCGTGCATCGTATTGTGCAAATGTATAGTAATATTGCAGCACTCATAATGAGGTGAGTATATGTTTCGAAATATATGACCACTACAAGTAATATACAACTTTGGTAATATCATGTCACTTTAAGTTGGACAGCGTAATGCTTTTCATACCATTCACTACTTTAAATATACTACACGATTCCATGCAATTATTAACCTTTGGTTATTAGTACGGGGACTTAGGAAAATGTACTTTTTTATCTAATTGCATTTGCATAAAGCGAGAGTTTTGTTCATTGTTTGTCAAAATAATTGTATTGTAATTCGCCCTAAAGCAATTCCTTCCAAAATAGCATTTTATCCAACAGCAAATTGCATTCATTGTAATACTTTCAAATGAGCCAGTTGCCCAAGAGTGCTGTAGCTCTTGTTTTTACTACTAAAACCTAATAATTACTCGAGCAGCTAAGACTAACGGTGCGAGTCCTACTAGTCTATGCTCACCGAAGTCTCAAAATGAGTTTCCTGAAAATATCTCATAAAATTGCTCCCATACTATAAGGCAACATGGACATTTAAAGCGCATAATCACATGAACTAAATTTCTTCTTTAGTGGCCAAAGAGGCGAAATATTTCTAAATTTACAAATAAATCACAGCTAAAAATACGTTTCAATTGCGGTTTAATGTGATCAAGTACCTTGACGTATTACATGAAGAATGCGCAAATTTTATTTGCTAATTCAGCAATGTCCAATATCAATAAGCTAATCTACATATTTAACTCATCGCATCTAAAATAAGCGCCAAATAATTGATAAAATAAGCGCAAAATAATCAATACGGAATTAAACTAAAGAAATTTCGATCGATTTCGATTGAGAAAAACTTGGAATGATTTCAACATCTAACGATTTGATAATTTTAACATCAACAAATAAATTTGAATGTATAAAATTTTCAAATTCATATCAAAAAATTTGATGAATTGGATTAGACAAAATTTCGAGAGATCACCATTCGATCAATTTCGACTTCAATCATTTCCGATTTTCACTTATCTTTGGCCGCGACTATAAGAAAAACGTAGACAAACCATTATGTATATTGATTTACTTTACCATATTGCTGCAGCGGTCTAACTAAGTGAAGTGCGTGAAAAGATACAGAATACGTTGCCGTTATATCACCAAGACTAGACCGCCATTTTCGTGATACAAATTTCTATGGTTGTACCGCCAATAACTGCAAACAGTTGTGTCGTATCACCATTGTCCGATAACGTGACAACCTATCCGTGTAATGAAACTAGCATCATTACTGTTTTACTGATAAGCATGATTACTGTATTATGATATCGTTGATACTTTTTACTCATTCACAAGCTGATTGGCATACTCAAAATAATTCAATTTAAATAAATCTAATTATCGCTAACAGCTAACACTACATCATTTTTAGATTTAACATTATCTAACAACGTTTAAATATGTGTCGACAATAATAAAGTGTATTATTAAATGAATTTATATGCGACTTGAGTACACTGTTTGAAAATAATAAAATAGCATACGAGCTTTAGGTCCAGAAGCTTTCTTCAAGCATCATTGTTCGGCAAATTTAAAACAGTATTTTTTCTAGAAATATGTTAGTCACAGAGAAAATAAGTGCACAGTTAATATGGACGGACGAAATTAATCTGTACATGTATGTCTGCTCATCGTTACAACCAATTGCGGCTGCTCGTATCTACATAAATCAAATGCGTAGTCCTGGCCAAATGCAAACGAAGTTCGATTTCGGCAAATTATTAACCAAAACCGCGGTTTAATGTTATGTCAACAAAAAATCGGGTAATCCCTGTTCCGAACCACATAAGAACAGCATGTGAGCAAGGCTACTACGAGATTACTGTCTGTAACGTAAAAATGGTGTTAGACCTTTTATGGTGCAGCTGTAGAACAAAGCCAGATGCTCCCACCTACGATGACCGGTGGACTGAACCCGACTTGTCTGGAAACGACCCCACATCTGAGTGCCCGCCCGGGGTTCCGATATCGATACTTTTTACCAGACCGAGACAGCGATTTTTTTTGCTTTTAGCCATTGTTAGCACTGCATTTTCTCTTAAAATTGCGACAAATTGCGGTTTTTATGTTGCCGCTAAACTTTTCATTAATAGCGCTAAAGCTGAATTTGTGTAATCATAATTTCTAATAACAAAAATAAGATTGAGCTTCGAAATGGGTGCTCACCCACGGGAACCTAGTACAAACAATCGGAAACTGAATTAAAAAGCGATTCCAGATATGGCATATCCAAGTGAATGATATATTGAAATCCCTTTGTCACACATTTGAAATTATTGCAGCCAACATTTTTCAGTGTCTGGCTGTCACCTAGCCATGATAGTGTCAATTTCTGACAATATTGTTCCAGTACAAATGCTTCAATTCCTGTTCGACATTCGTTCTTTCGACGTTTAACAACGCAAATTGTATAAATGAAACATGCAAATATGTAGCTAACTAATTTGTTTTAGCATTATTTTGTCTCTCCAATAACTGTCGGGCGCTGCAGGAGGCAACAAAAAGTTGCAAATTTAAGGTTAGTTATTTACTAATTTATGAAAACTACGCAGTGTCGCAGTTATCCCGTCTGCTTCCGAGTAAAATAGGCTTACATCATTTCGAAGTAGTTTACCAATTTATTGCACGTGATACTTTTTGTTAAAAGGATAACTTGAAATAAATCGATGAATAGAGAATTGCAATTTAATGAACACACGTTTTCGTTAGAACTGAACAATCATTCATTCACAAAATTATAATGTATAACCATAAAATATTATTGAAAAATATTAATACGTCGGTATTAAATGTTCCTACTCCGAGTAAAATAGGCTTACATCATTTTTTGAAGTAGTTTGCCATTTTATTGCACATAAACTCTTTGTTAAAAGGATAACTTGAAATAAATCGATGAATCGGTTGCAATTTAATGAACACACGTTTTTATTAGAACTGAACAATCATTCACAAAATAATAATGTATATCCACGTATCAGCATAAAATATTATTGAAAAATATTAATAACGTCGTATGTTAATCGACAATATTGAACTTGTGATACAAGATTTTAAAAACACGTTATTGTGGCCTGGTTACATGCATGAGGAGCTATTTCACAAAATGACGTATTCTAATATCTAATAACGATGCGATTTGAGCCGAAACACGCATTTGTTGAATTTTCGAATTAAACAAAAATGATTAATAAGTTGAGAGAAAGTGTGTTAAAATAAAAATTAGATACTTAGCAATACTACTAAATAAAAATCGAGTAAATACAAGTTCCTCTGTCGACCTGCCACCACAGTGAAAATAGGATTTTGAATGAAGAAAAAACAAGCCAAAAAGGTTGTGATTCTAACCGTAGGTGTGTAAATTAGCACCCACCAGAAGGTATGAAACGAATTAATTTAGTCTTTGTCGGGCTAACACTTTTTGCTTGGACAAAGCCAAAAGAGTAAATAAAAGACACATCGCTGTTACATAATACTATTATGGGTTAACCTTCTTGTCAGCAAATCTGTTGGCATAAACATTAAAATGGTATATTAATATATAGGGTGCTAAAGGTTCATTTTCGACACACTCATAGTATGATCCAATCATCTATTCAAACCATAACAAATACCAGAGACAAATATTTTGCTGGCATGGCGAAGAGTCCAGCGTTAAAGCACTATTCCATGCCTTATAAAATAGGTGAGAGCTTATCAAATGGATCGCATCGTGCTGTATAGCTATATGGTGTGGGCTAAAATGTCATATTCTGAAAAAGTCTTCTTCGAACCTTGCTATAAACAAACCATAACTGGTTGTTTGTATTAACCGTATAATAAATGGAACCATTGATTACTAACTTTGTAACATACAGTCGTACCGTAGCTTTGGTGTGGAAGAACTGAACCGTATGAAACACAAAACGCGAATATTTGTCCGCGTCTTATGACTGGAACTTTAGAACTAAATTTATAGAATTAAAGTATAAAAATTATTACAATACCACTACACATTAACAATAACAGCTAATGACACAGCAACCCGTTTAGATTTTCTCAACACACACAAAAATTTTCACTGCTGCTGCAGTAACATAACCAAAGTCAACTGCTTTAACAAAAATCAAAACAAAGAGTAAATTATGTTAACTCAGTGCCAGAGTACTATGTACAACAGTAACGCTGTGAGTAAAGTCATTAGGTTTACTTATATTCTGAAAAATAAAGTCCGTAACTTCTGTCCCATGACTAAAAAACTTACTACAATCTTGCAACATGGAGTAGAAACTTTCAATTTAGTGTATACTGCAGGGCCGTAACGGTGTCATACAAACCAAATATCAATTTGACAAATAATTTCTCTTCAAAATGTTTAATCAAATTTAGATTCTTTTTTCATTTTTGTAGCATTTACTGCTACGTAAATGTTTTATAACGAGTGCGAGATTAATTGGAGTATCTGGAACATTGCTTAGTCCCGTTTTAGACCAAATTGAATTCAGTTATGGCAAAAATTCAGTGTAGCGATCACATTTTGTTATCTCCGTCAATTTTCTGCGAAACAAATTGGTGATAAAAGTAGATGAAAAGCGCTGGTTCTGAGCCCCCGCCCGGCGGAGGTGCTTGGGTATAATTTGGGTCAAATGCGGGATATATCTAGGTCAAATGCGGGGTAGGCTTGGCGTGGGTTATATAGGTCTCATGCGGGGTAGGCTTGGCGGGGTTAATGGTAGGTCAAATGCGGGGGTACGGAAATATCATTTTTCTAGGCCAGCGGAAGTATTATTTGGGTCAACTAGGGGATGTTATTTGGGGTGGGATGTGTATTATATGGTGGGATTAATTATGTCAGCGGAGGAAATTGTAATCAACATGCAAATCCCATGTCGGCGGGGCACTTTCTGAGTTACAATAGCTCTCCGCTTGTATGTTACTTTACTTTACGCTTTCATATGACCTATCGACCCACATACCACTTGTACCACCCAGAGATCCTTTAGAAAAATCCCATCTTCTCTCTCCATTTTATAACTTATGACGTTTTCTCAAAGTTATTTCTGATCTAAGAATTTTCGCTATCACGTACACCAATGGCTTTTCAATCTTCAATCACGAAGTTCTGCAAACCTGCAGAATTGCTTGATTACGACGATGAGATCCAATTCGTGGGTCCATCAATGTCAGCTGCAGATATGGACCCCAGTTCCGTTGGCAATTCGCGAGACTGGATGACGCAGGTCCTTAGAGTAGCTCAGACAGCTCCTGCTGTTCGCGATGCAGTCGAAGGTCAAATGAATCGCGATCTGGTCGATACCCGACGACTCGCTGATCTGGTTTACGATCACATCGACTTCGACAACGTGGAGGATCCAGACCTCATGATGGAAAACGAGTTCTGGACCGCACTCAAGGCCATCATCTGCATCCACATCTTACAAGTGCAACAACTGGTCTGGAACCGTTATTCCGATCGTCTAAGCTTCCAGCAACAACTAAAGATGAACGAGCAAGCTGATCGGGTGCTGGAGAAACTCGGAACTTAATACACCGACGAGTGCGACGCGTGCTACTACGAGGAACCCGGACAACGTCTGCATCAGGAGGCTGGTGGCTGCATGCATTCGTCCCGATACTGCAAGCGTGACATTATGGCCACTTGCCCACTCTTAAATATCAACTATATGAAGCAGCTATACACCTGTGTGAAAGATAAACTGTCTGAATCGTGCGAGCGATACTAAATTGTAAATATAACTTGTACGTATATAGCCATATGTGTATTGCTTCGATATATATATTTTGTTTGTCTTGTGTATGTATATATCTTGATATATAAATCTATATATTCATATTAACATGTAAATAAAATTTATACGGTTTGTTTTTATTTTTTACACGCGTGACTTAACTTGCGTGACTCTTGTGTAGGATGGATTAACATAACACACTGCCTGTTGTGATGATTCCACTATAGTTAGGAGCACATCTGGAAATGAACATATAAAGGGTTCAATGCTAATTCATGGATGCTGAATATCTTGACTGTTCTACAATTACTCATCAAACGCGAACCGGCTGGTGGTACTTTTGATGTTGAAGAACTGCTTTGTGCTTCTCCATTCACCATATATATGACTACCGAAAACTGGAACATACTACTCACGTATAGTACAAGAATTTTACATGACTAGTATGCTCCAGCTACCATCCATAGTTGCGCTTGTCCCTATCCTTTGCCAACGCCGTTGAAGTATCAAATTTACCGCTAATCTTTTTTCTTTATTTTCTAAAACTATTTATATTACAAATACAGTTACACACGGTTTCTAAGCTGATACTTCCTCTTACGCGCATAAACAGTATGTGAATATACAAAAGCTGTTATGATAGTATTATCTTCTGTAATCACACAAAGTATATTAGCGGGTTTATTGTCCCTTTGTAGCCAATAACCTTGTCTGAACATTTTGAAGTGTTCCGTCCGGTTATGACCTCTTATAAAATCGTCATCACTGGTCCTTATAACTTCATATATATGTTTCTTAGAGCCATATGTAAGAACAGAGAACTTTCTTACTACACAATTTCCAACGTGATTTTCTATTAAATGATGCCTGAACACGAACCGTGACATTTAGGAAAGCTAAACTGTCCTGAAAGTCACAGCCGAGAATGAAGAATCAAACAAACAATACTTTAAAACTCATGAGAGCAACCTACGTTGATTTAAATAACTTAATAAGAGCCTTACAATGTGTTCTGTACAACTGAGGAAGTTTACATGAGTAACCCATACATTGATTCCTTAAACGTTTTTTCCTTTTTCCTTTCCACCGTGATAAAATTAACTGCTGTCAGAAACGTTTTTTTAAAAGTCAGAACATTAAAAATTTTATCTTCAATGGTTAATATGCCTGTCAATATATTCTCCACTCGATTGACACTCTTTTTGAAATTCGATAACTTTCGATTGCCAAAAAGAAATCTCCTCTTTAAGCTATTCTTCACGTACATAATCGATAATGTCATGGTGTGCCTTTGCTTGTCTGTTACCCATGACACGACTGTTTTGTATGTAATTGAGGACTAAAACTGATACGCTTCAAGGATTTCGACGTTTATATATCTTTCTTAAAGTACTCGCGCAAAGTCAAACAAAACTAATTTTGACATGAACTGAGATCCAGTGTTACAGTGTAAAGTAAAACCTCGATATATTCCTGATGCTCGAATAAATATGGTAACATGTTTGTAGTTGATGGGTAGTTTGAAAAATACGTAATCAAAAACGTCATACAAATAAACAACCTGCTGTCTCCATGCCACATTTGTAGGAGGGATTAAACGGATATTGAAATGTAGGTTTGATGACGTTTTATTGATCCACTCTATATCGTACACGCTCATTGCATTAAATGTTACTTGTGAAAGATTTGTCCGATTTTCAAAACACGAAAATTTTTGATTCACAATAGCACGGTTTGCAGTAGAATGCTAATATAACAGCTTGAGTGACAACCACAGCAGCTAACAGTACAAGACAAAGTATGGGTTTGTTAAATTTGAATATAGTTGCCTGTTTATTGGTCATGTTTGTATTACGACCCGATACGTTTTTAAGCATGTTTAATGAAATACCTTTAAACCATTTAAGCATATTTGTTCCAAACCACATCGTGATTTGAGCTAATTTGTAGTTCAACAGGAAATTCACCCATAGCAAAAATGACTATTGCCTTACAGAGTTCGCTTGAAAAGTCTATACATGATCGAACCTGTCCATTTTCTCGAATTACTAGATAGTTACAATCACTGCTATGGTCTGGACTAAGATCAGTACAAAATATTTGATATCCAGCACCTGGTTTAAATGTTGTTGGATTTAAATCCAAATTATCATTTTTATAATTCAGCGCTTGTAGTGTTAAATAATACCATCGTAATGCACTGGAATCTTTACAAGGTATGGTGATATTACACGGATAGCGATCGTCGTTCATAAATATAGTAAAATGATCCATATCCGGAAGTGAAAATTTAAACAAATTTTTCTTTGCGAAGCCCCCATAAGCCTCCTGTAGAATGGACTATACGTATATCCAGGGAATAACCGGAACCGAAATTTACCGGAACCGGAACCAGCAACCGGAACCGTCCATTAAACCTAAATCAGAACAAATTCCAAA
>JASANE010009756.1:0-10553 GCA_030248225.1 Trileptium ribeirensis | reverse complement strand
TTATTTAAGTTGTTGCTCTTGGTTAGTTTCGTATTGCTCAAGCAAACGGATGAGACGGGATGGCCAGTATGGGGCCTAAGGGGTATAGGGTCTCGTTGAAGGGTGCGGAGCCTCGGGGTTGGATCGGGGCCTCGGGTGGTACGGGTCCTCACGAGGATGTGGAGTAGGAGGCCTCTGGAGAGGGTGGGAGGATATGGGGCGCTGGGGGGTAGGGGGTACGAGGCTTCGGCGAGGGGTGCATGAGGCCTCGCGGGGATCATGTTAGCAATAAATTGACTGTTCAATTAGGTGTATTTATGGAACAATTAGTATCATCAAAACATGCACAACATATTGTGATAAAAAATGTCGTTAAAGTATTTAACGTTACGTTGTTTCACTACGTGTCTAAAATCTACTGTAGCACTGGCCTATCAAAATTCATTCACTACATTAACAATGAGCTCGATTCTCGATTTGCAAACATTGCAACTGTGCGCGCGCTGCAGAAACGTTGTGATAGCGCTTGATCGTTGTCAAGTGCCATTCGATGTTGCCCATCTTTCACAATCTACTGGTCGAGATTTATTAGTATTTATCGTCGCGTTTTGAAATCAACACGAACCCGAAACAAAGTCCAGGTAACCTTATTAATATTTTGCTTATTGCTAGATTAAAATCTGTGGTAAAAGCAACGTTTCATGGTACACACATAGAGTCGTTGAATGGTTTTTACAGCTAATCTGCTCTAGTTGTCTAATATCTTGTTGTCAGAGATATATATTTGTCTGCGATATGTATTATTTGTACAAAATGACAATATTAAACAAAGCTTCGAATGATACATACACATATTTGTAATTGACGATAATTATTTTGGAAAAGATTTCTAATTTATACATTGTAGGATGTTCATATTGCACGGCAATTGCAATATTGAAGAATATGTTGCTGCAGCGTTATAAATTTTACACAAAATTTAATGTATAGGCAGCGAAAGGCCACGAGAAAACACGTGCGTAAATGGTTACACTGCGTACAAATACATAAATTCTCGTGCATTTATTAATATTTTAGATCCTTATGAGCTACTCTGATTACTGGCGCATTTCTTAATTTTTCGACGATTTTGGGAGTTTTTTGTGCCCAGTGGAGTAGAAAGTTACCGAAAAGTTTTGCTCGATGTAAGACTATATATACTTGAATCCAATGACGCCAAAACAGTTTTAACTACAAATAAATTATAAATCCATCATCCTTTATGTTATGCAGGTACAAACAGAAAGTTTTTCTGCTTTAAAATCATTTTAGTATACCAGCGCTTTTTATGTATAACCTTGTTTTTAATCCAATATGTATCTTCCAATCTTATATGACCGCGAAAATGCCTGATGCAGATATTTTATACAGATTTTACGGCAATTCAAGAATCAGTGGTGAACACTGTACCAACACGCTATAATAAACGGTAGGACATCATCGTCGTGGTGCATCTCATCAATTTCCAAGTCTAGAAAACGTAGCAGGTTTTCTAAAAGTGGCATATAATAGCACTTTTTAAAAAGTTACAGTTTCCATGGCAGTGTTTTTTAAAGCAAAACATTTGCTGCAGCTGTTTTTAGAAAAGTGACAAACTTTCGGTAATAGCTAATCTAAAAGTGACACAGTTTGCGCAGCAGATTTATAAATGTAGGACTGTCTCTGTAGCAGTTTTTCAAAAAGTTACACAGTTTTCAGTATGCCAGTCGATAGTGACTGTATTTTCCACAAGGGTTGCGCAAAAGCTTTGATGCGTCAAAAAATCCGAAATGGTTGCAATTTTGGAAAAGGAAAATTCAAACATTTAAAAAGTATGTGACAAAATATTTTGAATGAGATGTCTTTAAACCAAACAATGTCTACTTACATAGAAAGCGCGGAAGGTGATTTATCGAAGAGAATAAAATTACCAGACCTTTTCGAAATGGACCCTATTATATGGTGTGACCAAGTGGAGAAGTGCGTTTTGGAAAGTTGCACGATGGTTACACACAGATTTGAGGAAATGAAGCGTGATTGAACCTGATGGAAAGCGACGTAAAAATTACGATATTTAAGATCATAAACCTACAGTAGCGATGAGGCAGCTTTTGCGATAAGCATTAAACAATGAAAACATTGGTCGACTAAGATAATTGGAAATAAATGCCCTACGCGATGATCTGGCACCCGTTAGTGAAATAAGTTTACAAAAACAAGCAACAACCGCAGACCGTATGTTGGAACAAACAGTAACCCTGCAATGCTCAAAATTTAAGCGATATGAAAAAAGAGCATAGCGAAAACAAGTCTACAATACAACCGAAGTGACCACGACCTCACATGAAAATTACGCATTGAAAGGTAAATAGAAAATTTGTGTGCGATCGTTCAAATTGTCAATCACAAACGATTTAGAAGTATTTGCCGTAATTTTCAGCGGCGTTGAAAGACGGAAGCACATAACCCTATTGGTGAATTTTGTTATAACCACTACCTTTTTGCAGTGAATCAACAAAATGCAAACAACCTTGTAAGTTGATAAATCGTGACTATAGATCAAAAAACGAGCATCACCCGTCAGTAGAGCGGCAATCGATGGCGTAAACTCAATATGTTGCCGCAGAACACTAAGTGTATGGTTAGCAGACACTAGTAATAGTGAAAGCATTTTGCCAACAAAATTTAAACAGCATTACAATGATTCTATAACAAAATTGACGGCAGCAAATTTGATAAAAATTAAAGCTAGAGGGAAGCGCAGAGTTACATTCCGAGTAACGGTGGATTCCGCCGAGACGTCGTATTGCTGGATGTTTGTTGTAGTAGACGTCCACCGACTAATACTCGGATATGATTTTTTGAAAGCTAAGGAGTTTTTAGCGGATTGTAAAAATGATAAGCTGCGGTTGGTTTCGTCATTTAATGAACAAAATTTGTGCAATAATATTAATGATAACAGTGTAAAGTTGCCACGTCTGTTAAAAAATACAAAGAGATTTTTGAAAAATGGAGGCTAGTTTGCTTGTAAAGCATAATATATAACATCATATCACAACGAGCGGAGCCCTGTGTTTCGCAAAACCAAAAAGATTGTTTGGTAATAACCTAAAGATTCAAGGAAATAAATCACGCAACTGGAAGATCATGGTATCATTGTCAGGGGCGAGTTTCCATGGGCGACACCTCTACACATTGCAACAAAGCCGAACAGAGAATTAAGACCGTGTGGTAATTACCGTGATTTGAATAAGTTGTACGTCGGGAGGTGGGAACACAGCGAATTCTAATGCCCCGCAAGTAATGCCGTGGACCAACGAGACTCCGTTAACATCAACATTCGTGACATGGAAAACATTAATGACATTTTTTATCGCGATATGTTGTGAAAGTTTTAATAATACAAGTTGTTCCATAAATTGTTCCAAATTAAACAGTAAATTGATTTGTAATATGGGTCGAGATTTTCCCCTCGTGAGGCCTCATACCCCTCCCCGAACCACGTACCTCCACCCAACGCACAATACCGTGCCACCCTCCGCACAGCCCCCTACCTCACATCCCACCGATGCCCCGTACCACCTGAGGCTTCGACCCTACACCGAGGCCCTGCACCCTTCGCGGAGACCCTGTGCCCCGTAGGCCATATGCTGCCCAACCCCCTCCGAGGACGCGTACCCACCCCCGTTGTTATAAAGATGCGAGTGCACGTAATAATATTCGAACGTAACAACATTAGCAATGTTGCGACAAACAAGCGCTTATGCGTAACAACGCACCCAAGTTGTTACACAGAATCCGCTTTGCGTAGTAATTTACGAAGGTTGTTACATACTATCGAATGTAATGTTTCCAATACACACGATGTCAAGTAAGTGCAAACATTTCTCTGTGAACGATGCATGACTCCCCTCCGATATGTAAACTTTCTCCGTTTACTACGCAGTGGGCGGTCGATGATCTCCTATTCCCGGACGGTAGCAATTTTGAAGTTTCGACGACATATAGGCGATTGGTTGAGTTCAGAATAGGTTCCTACAATTTGCAGAGCGGCTTAATATCCGGCTTGTATTCTCCACGCCTTGGGCTGCTCTTAATCTACTCGAACGAGACTCCTATCGAGTCGAAAATTTATTCTGCGCAGGTCCACACGAGGTACTCCAGTCAAAAAACACCCATTGCGATACAAACGTAATATAAAAGAAAACATGCAAATGCAAATTACAACACAAATATATATGGACGACAAATATTAATAAGCAAAGTGGTATAAATGGCTACAACCATGGCACCATGCAGAATGCTCTTTGCAGTTGCTTCTGATAAGGTTAGCGCGAAATATTCCAAATGTCCAATAAAAATGTTGAGACATAGATAAATAAGGGTTCTGATCCGAATCCTACTACTAACAGAAGGTTATGAGGTAAAAATTTAGTGAAAGCACGCGTAACAGACCGGAGCGGACATGCAAACACCTAATCTATGCGTAGCAGCCTCGAAAAACAGATTAGATTTTAGAACGAAAATTATAGTGACCGTAGCTACTTAGCGTCCTCTAATGCTTGCGGAATAAGTGTAAATCAGATATTGGCCTATGCTACCTTATTTGCATTATTTATTGCATAAATGTGGTAAGACCCGACATCTTTTCAGTTGGTAGGCGGACTCCAGCTGTCGCATTCAAAAAGGATCCCGGCATATTTCGGTTTAAATCCACTTTCGGGGACATTTACATATGCTATAGCGCTTAAGTATGAGTACATTCCGGCCATCATGTCCGTTTTACCTGTTTCTCAAATATGTGCGCCACTGCATCAATACGCGGGAGATTATTTCCAAAAGTGTTACCTTATGATTGCATGATAACTAAACAATCTTTTATATATCATTCGAACAAAATGCGAACAACGACCTGCGTCGAATGGTGGTAAAATCAACGTAATCGGGTTACTGGGTCAACGACATAGGCTTAGACTAAGGTTTTCGCTGAGCCTTAGTAGTATTGGCCACGAGCCAGATTTTTCGTTGGCTGGCGGGCCGTGAAAATTTGTTGCAGGAAGGTTGGCCGGCTTGCTGACGAGCCGATACGCCGTAATTCCGGCCGACCTACCCAGTCAAAAACCAGCACCAGCGGCAAAGCTAGGCCGGCCGGCTAGCGCCCGGTAGGTTAACGATCAGCCGGTGTTTCCGGTCGGTGCCCAACACTATCAAACCGTGTCGTCGGTGGACTTTTTCAAGTTTGCGAAATTTGCTGCAGTATATTATTAAATATCTAAATTTTTTGGTGCTAATTATGCAATAAATATTTTGCTTGCACAGTTATGTGTAAAACCGCAATGCTATTTACGCTGCAGTTTTTATTACAGTGTAACAAATACTTAATTTATGCCAATTAGCTTCAGACCAGCTTACATTTTTGAACGAGGCCAATATCAACCATAGGCACCTGGCGCTCTTTTAGGGAATAAGCGTATAAATTAGATATTGTTCTGCACTACAGTATTTGCAATTTTTATTTAAAAAATGTGCTAAGACGAACCGAAGCCTTTCCAGCGGTCGCGTTAAAACTATTTTGATATATCCACAGTGGGCAGCGCAATGCTGCTTAGTGCTTAATATATATTTTCGTACATACGGACTTAACAATGATAACAGTAAAGAAGCTTTAGAATTGTAATGTATTAAGAGAAAGTTACGTTTCATCATAGTAAACTTTGAATAAAATGTATATACAATTGCTTGCATAACACATAAAACAAATTGTACGTAATGAGGCCATAACAGCACAACGTTTTATGCGGTTCGGTACACCGAAATGCTGTAAATCTGGCCACTCCGGCGGACCAAAATACCGGTATGCTCTGCAGGTAGCCGACGGCCGCGGTGAAACTGTGTCCGCTTCTAGCTTTTCCGGCCGGTGTCCAACACTAAATAAACGTGATGTAAAAATACCGAGGATGAATTTCTAGAAAAAATCCGATCTACAGAAGCTATTTTTTTCTACAAATATGAAATGAAAAACGTAGAAATCAAGTCCACATTTATCTACGGTAAGTAAATACGGATACCGTATTTTACGTTGAATGCCTATCATATATGCCATTATTTGTAAATGATCACAGTTTAGAACTTTTAAAATTTATTTTCACTGTTAAAAATAAAAACGCCAAAAGATCACATTTTAACGTATGAGTCGGCGGATACAGTAGTAATTGATTCCCTTTCAGAAATAAACCGACGTTAATTTATCGTAAACATAGCTCGAATAATCGAAAGGATTTTTAATGAACCATTTTTTGCAGCGCTTATATAACCCCACATGTCTAGCTGCACTTGACATTGCAAAGACAAAAACCATCACGCAAATTAATTATGATTAAATTTATGATTATTATTATTATTTTCAATACAAGATTTCATTCGAGCGTTAAAGAGCTAAGGTGCGTTCACACGTCAAAACTTTTGTTCAAATTTTAGCTTAACATTTGATCAAATTTCCATCAAAGCTTTACTAGACATATTTCAAATCACAATGCATCGATCTTTGAGCTCAAGTTTTGAGATCAAAATTTTTCAAGTTATACTCCTTGTTCATGATTGCTATAGCAATATGCTACAAAAGTAAGAACATTGTTCACGAGTTCAAATTCATAAAAAAATGCATCAAAAAATTTCAAGTTTTGATAAAAGTTTGAGGTCAAAATTTGGACTTGACCTAGGATTCCTACTTGGCGACAATTCGGGAAAGGTGGCGCAATTGCCACGCAAATGTCCATATCGATAGCAGTACTGGCAGTATTCAGGCATGTTAAAGAACCGTAACTGCTAAGTTAAGAAGCGCGCGTTTAAAATATAGATGTCGTTATGTTAACATCGGTGTAACTTCGAAGTCACGTGGGGTTTAAACGACAAAGCTATGGCTCAGAGTGCCAATATTTGTGCCTCTTCATTGGATGAGGCGGCCAGGTCGAATGGGAGTATTGCTTGCGATTTAAAAACTCGATCAATTGAATATCCGGGAATTGGACGGATAGTCCATAGGCATGTAATGACTGGATAGTAAAGGGCGAATCCAAACGATAAGCTTCTGATAACCAAAGATTTTCCGTTTATTGCAATGGATCTCCCTATGTCGACTGTAGCGATCGGGGTTGAATGAAAAATTTATTTAAGGATGTCTAATTATTTAGCAAATGTAGCGTACGATGCGTTAACAGAATTGCAAAACATATTTTAAAGTACATTTATCATACTGGATCACAGTTTATAATAATTCAAAATAATTTGTTTCTTAAGGTAATGCAATTTTTCAACAGCGCACATGAAATAAAACCTGCATAAAACACTGAACTGAAACTACATTTTAGAATAAGTTTTTAGCTTATTCTTTTATAAAAACATCTTTTTCTGCCACAATAACAGGAATAGTATATATACAAAGCGTCAGCTAGCTGCGAAATTTCAACTACCGTGGGACTAGTAAAACGTGCCGTGCGAAACGTAATTAACCATGCTTACACTTTGAAATAACTGGTGTTCCCATAAACACAACTTGTTATACTCATGCCAATATTTTTGGTTAGCTATATATTCTTACAAAAATGCTTAAATCTAGTTCTATCGTAGGAGTTGGAGCAGCGTGGCTGTCTTCTTTGTGGTTATTTTTTTGTTTAAAGGTTCTTTTTGGTACCGACAAGTTTTATTTCAGCGGTAACAATCCAACACTAAATTGAACACATATTTCTCATTATGCAGTTCAATGATTGAGCGATAATGCGGATTTTACGTTATAATGCACCCAGCGTTTGGAACCTATGCACACCACACAGTGTCAGCCACACTGTCGACAACAGGGTGTTTTAAACACTCCTATGTTTTGAATAAATTTTTTCAAAGGTAGCTAGCTAGCGGTATTGCCACATCTTGACAGTGTCAAGCACACCGGGTCTTCTTGCAGTTTTATTGAAACTGTGCGCCATTATTTCTTCAACGTTCATATGGACTAGATACAAATATTAAGAATTTAAAAAGTCTACACGCCACAATTAAGTAATAAACCGCATTAGCTACAGACGGTGCCCATTACAGTTAATTCGTGCTACATTGGGAGCTAAGTGCTTGTACGACGCTGTAATGCTAAAATGTAGTAGCTAGTGGTATGTCGTACACCCTCGGCAATTGATTGACAATATCGGTGTCACCCTGACCGTCTATACAGTATGGTGGCGACTACAGAGGGACATAAGTTCCAAGCAGCGGGGACATTATAACGTGAACGCCGCATAAGTGTGTAGTGAAGACAATAAAATGTCAAAACCATACGGATGTTGTGAGTCATTAGCTACGTACAACTTGCAACCTATTGATTACTGTAGTTTAATTATGAGTAATTTACAGCAGGAATAATTGATGAAAATATAATCTTCGTTGCTGGGGCGTAACTAATTCGTGAGGTTTGTTTAGGAGGAATAACAACTGACGTGTCAGTACTCCACATAACGTTGGTTTTTATTGAAGACCCCGAGACATGTTCAGTGAGTAAAAAATTTGAAAAGGTTTACTTTTTGAAGCTTTGACAAAGATTTAAAGATATCAACCCAATTATTACAAATTTGATGACATGGTTTCACTGATGCATGTTAATTTATACATGGATTTTATTGTATGGCACTAGGAGTACCAGATAAGATTAAGGTAATATGAACATAAATTTAATATCAGCTCTGGGTCAAACGATACGTGTGCCATCGAAAAGGAACTAAACTTCTCTGAATTAAAGTTTGAACTAAATTTGCCATACATCTGAGAGACCAGGTCATTGAAAAAATATAAAAAATGACGATGGACAAAGGCCTCAGGTATCTCATGATATCACAAATTGCAGATTTCAAATAACCTTCAATTTCAAGACAATCCGTTTTGTAATGCACTAATAGCTATCGTAGCAATTCTGTAATTAGTTTATTAGATATAAAACATTCAGTAAACCGTAGTGCGTTAGATCAAAAATCTGTCGTTGTTGGAAAACTATGAACGTGCAAAGAGAAGATCTGAGTGCATTAACAGACTTAAACAAACCTTTCTAAACATTATAGTCGCTCGTCACACATTTGATAAAATAATAAAACTTTATTAAACAATCCTAACAAGTGTAGAGAAAAGGCACCGAACACATTAACGCAGTAACAAAAATGAGAAATGATTAAATAGACCTGACCCGAAGTAGCCTTGCACATTGGCACGACAGAGTAAAACGTTGCCCAGGCCATAACTTAAGTCAACAATCTAGATATATATGCAGTTGCACGGTAATATGTTTCCTCGCTCTTTTAGTTTTATTTGCGAAACAGTCACACAACAGTGTTCAACACCACTAGCTATATAATGCAGATAATGCGGCGTTCAATTCCCCGCAGTTTGCAGCTTTGGTCCCCTTGTAGTCCCGACCCTACCGTATAGGCAGTCAGTATGACACGCCTCTAGCTACTACATTTTTTCTTTACAGTGTCGTATACACCCTTAGCTACCAATTTGGCGCGAATTAACTCTACAACTAATGTAGTTTATAAGTCAACTATTCTGTGTAATTTTTTAAATTTTCGGTATTTGTATCTATGCTATATGAACACTGATGAAAAATAGCAGCATACTGTCAATAAAACTGCAAGACATGTCGTGCTTGACGCTGTCGAGAAATGGCAATACCCCTAGCTAACTACCCTTGAGAAAATTTATCAAAAACATGGGGAGTCTAAGACGCCCTGTTGTCGACAGCATGCCTGACACTGTGTGGTGTACATAGGTTGCAAATATGAACGCCGCATAATATAGCATACGTAATGAGTATTTAGATAAAGTATCTAAATGTAAATATATTTAGTATCTTCAGCAAATTTTTGAGGAAGTGGCGGACCGAAGCTGGCCAGTTTGTACCGGAATTTGTACAGTGGCCACTAAATATGATATTTTAAAGCTACTACTTGGTTCCTTAAGGATCTTCGCAAAGCGAGCGAATAAGCAGCATGTGAAAATATACTTCATACAACAATCTCGGTTACATATCGCTTCGAAATATTCGTTTACAAATGTATAACTTTACGCCATTGGTACCGGTAGGGAGTTCAGCCGTTAGGGTATAACCCGCCGTCAAGCCAGATCTACACCCCACGAGGTGCTGTACACCATCACTCTCCTCCGAGCGGAAAATTTTGAAGATTGGTCAAAGTTTTAGCGAAATATACAAAATTTTTAGCCAAATTGGAAAAATTGTTACCTGGAAAATTTATCGATCCCGCCAAGCCGACTGACCTTTGGTCAATATGCTTTAACGGCGTTTATGGATACTTAACTTTAAAGCGTTGCCTAGAGTTTGATAGCCTTAGTACATCATTCGAGGCATGAAAGAACCTGTAATAAGATTATGGCAAGACCAAAAAGCTCCACGCATTTAAGTCTGTACCAAACTGAAAGGGTCAGGCCTTTGAGTATAACTAGCCAGTTCTCACGCCTAGGAGTACAAACAACAAATCATAAATCACCTTTAAAGCTAAAAGTAC
>JASANE010009754.1:0-36685 GCA_030248225.1 Trileptium ribeirensis | reverse complement strand
GATGGACGACGGATACTGGTAACAAAATGGCGAAAACAGTGAGTGGCGAAGCATCGGAACTGTTGGGGGTATTGGAGATAGAGTTACAAATTGGATCACAGCGGTATGTCCATTCTGCATTTTTAAGTAAGGACATTCGTATGATGTCATTTTAGGTATTGATTTCATGATAAAGTATGATCCGCGTTTTAAACGTGGCAAAAGGGCAATGTGTATTAGATGGCCAAGTTATAAAGATGTGGGGCTCCAAAAAGGGCGGCCGGGCGGGCGAGCGTGTCTCTGTTTTTTCTTCGGTGTGGTGTGTGGGGGATTGATGTCTCCCTCCCGTGGGTGTCTTCTCGTTTTGTTCTTGGCTTTGTTCTGCGGTGATGCTCTGCTTGTCTCCCGCTAGGAGTTTGTTTTAAAAGCATGGAATAATAAGACCGTCAGCATCGCCGTGGGCATCGCCTCTAGTTATCTCACGTAAAAAGGATGGCAGTAATCGGATATGCATTGATTTTAAAAAACTTAATGCAGTGACGAAGTCTGACGTCTTCCCCATTCCAAGAATAGAAGATTGTCTGGACAAATTAAATGGCGCGAGATATTTTTCAAGTTTGGACTTGACTAGTGGCTATTGGCAGATAGAGGTCGAGGAGAATGACAAGGAAAAGACTGCGTTTATAACCGATAGTGGCCTGTTTGAATTCAATGTGATGCCTTTTGGTTTAAAATGTGCCCCTAGTTCGTTTATGAGAGCAATTAACTTTCTACTAACCGGTTTGGAAGATAAAGTATTAGCATATATTGATGACATTCTGATTTATTCGTCATCTTTTGAACAGCATATACAGGATCTATCCGATGTTTTCGAACGGTTACAGGAAGGCAACATGAAACTTAAACCAAAGAAATGTAGTTTTGGACGGATTAAAGTCAAGTTCTTGGGACATGTCGTATCTGGAAATGGTATCGAACCCGATCCCGACAAGGTGAAAGCAGTTAAAGAGTATCCGGTACCAAAGACGATAAAGCAAGTGAGAGGGTTTTTAGGTCTGGCGTCATATTATCGAAAATTTATTAGGGATTTCGCGTCAAGAGCGTCTGCCCTAAATACATTACTAAAAAAGAGCATTGTTTTCGTTTGGACCCCAGAATGTCAAGTTGCTTTCGAGGATTTAAAAAATCAGCTCACTGAATACCCTATTTTAAAAACCCCTGATTTTCAAAAACAATTTATTTTGATAACTGACGCGTGTAATGAAGGTCTTGGTGCAGTGCTGTCGCAAGAATACGATGGAATGGAACATGTGATCGCTTATGCTTCAAGGACCCTAGCTCCAGCCGAGAAAAATTACGCCATTACCGAGAAAGAAGGATTAGCGGTCGTCTGGGCCGTTAAGTATTTTCGCCATTACCTGCTGGGAAAAAAGTTTAAAATAATAACCGATCATTCCGCCTTAAAATGGCTAATGAATTTCTCAGAACAAAATGGTCGTCTTTTAAGATGGTCCCTACTTTTGTCGGAGTTCGATTTTGAAGTGCACCATAGACCTGGTAAATTTCATGCAAACAGTGACGCTCTCTCACGAAGTCCAGTTTTGAAATATTCTGAGACGGATCAAGAAGACGAGGATGATGAAAAGTTGTGTTTCCCTAGGATGTATAATGGAGAAAATAATGTTATGGCTATAAACGTTTTAGATTCAGAAGTAGACAAGAACCAAGACGGACTCAATAGTGGAGATGGTTTGCCATTCGCAAGAAACTTGCGCAATCTACAAAGAGCCGATGTTGAAGTGCGAAAGATTATTGATTATCTTGAGGGCAAAACTGAAGTCAATAGTAAGGAAAAAGAGGATGGCCGCAGGTATGAAACTTATGTAATTATAAATGGCATATTACACCACATTTGGGAAGAGAAACGGCAAAATCGCAGGTCACGCATTTGTTATCAGTTGGTAGTCCCAAAAATTTTATGCGCAGAAATAATGGAAAGCCTTCATGACGATTTAATAGGTGGAGGGCATCTAGGATTTGACCGAACTTTTGCAAAAATCCGGGAGCGGTTCTACTGGGATTCAATGTATAATGATATTAAAAATTGGTGCTATTCTTGCGTATTTTGTGCTACAAAAAAGGGTCCAGCTAAGAAAGTTAAAGTTCCTTTACATTCAATCCCCGTTTCAACTAAACCTTTTGATATTTTGGCCGTAGACTGTGTGGGACCCCTAAAGCAAACCGAATTCGGTAACAAACATATAGTGGTTTTCACTGAATATTTAACTAAATGGGCTGAGGCATTTGCAGTTCCGGATATAACGAGCGAAACTATAGCCAAACTCCTCGTGGAGGAAATTATGTGTCGGTATGGGGCACCTTCAAAATTATTGTCAGACCGTGGCGCAAATTTCATGAGTGAGTTGATTAGATGGATATTGCATTTTACTGATACCAGGAAATTAAATACTTCCCCCTATAAACCATCAACTGACGGGCAATGTGAGCGGCTAAATAAAACCTTAATTATCATGCTCTCTCATTATGTCAACACCGCTCACACTGATTGGGACAAATATTTAAATTTTGTCTTGTTCGCTTATAGGACTGCAGTGCATGAGTCTACAAAAGAGTCCCCATTCTTTTTGTTATATGGTAGGGATCCTCGCTTTGGCATAGAAATCGGCTTAGGATCCTATAACCACTTACAAATCGATTCCCTTGAGGGATATCGCGAAACACTTGTAACTGGATTTGAAATCGCTCGAAAAATGGCTTCTAATAATATCGAAGCTGCTCAACGTAAGCAACAGTTGTATTATAATAAAACGGCCGCCGACCATAAATTGAGACTAGGACAGAAAGTGTGGTATTACTGTCCCGCAGTGAAGAAGGGCAAAACACCTAAATTATGCCATTTATGGCATGGACCTTATCGCATCATCGAATTTACCAGTGACGTAAACGTTCGTCTTCGACCATGTAAAGGTTCTAAAGCTGACAAAATTGTACATATAAATTTTTGTAAGCCATGTTTCGGAGATGACCAACCTAATACAAAGATTGGAGAGGGAAATGGCATAGAATTGGTTGAGTGTGACTTATTTAAAGAAGGCACGGTGCCAGATATGAACAATAATATTGATGATGGATTGCCATGTCATTTTAACAATAGTATTCCAGAAACGCAAAGAATCGAACGAGATTCGCAAATTTCAAACACAAGTATCGAATTGGAACCTACTAAATTAGATGAAGAAACGTTCGAGAGTGGTGATGACGAAAACGCACGAGGTATGGGCACGAATTGGCAAGGACGCTTACGCAAAAAGTAAAGATGTATATGAATGGGGAGAGGGACCTGCGATCAGTAAGTATTGTATTTTTTACTATATTCTTATATGTTTCCTTCCAGGTTATGTCTTATGTAGCATATATCCTCCAAATACGATTGTAAAAATCAACAAACATTTTTCGGTGGTGTTTAAGCGGGAGGGAACCCTAGACAACGCCCAAGATTTTATTGAACATCATATTGTAATTCCTATGCAACTTAGTATTCACAGCCCAGAATTATCCCCTTCGTGTTTTAATGTAGGCACCCAAAATACTTCTGAACCTATTGGATTTTTGTTAAGGCAATTTTGTAATATGTCCGCAGACATGAATAAGGCTTTTATTTTAACTTATAAAAAGGCTAAAAATAAATTAGAGGGTTTAGGCGAAAATGTAAAGCTTTTTACAAAACCGAAATTTAATCGTCGAAACAAAAGGGGTATACTAAGCGGGTTGGCATGCTTTGTCGAATCAATATTCGGTGGGTGTAATTTGGGAGCGGGAGCCGAAGCTAGCAAAGTTAGAAGAGCCCTGTACTCTTTAAATGATAGAGTAAGTGGTGTATCTTCGGAAGTCATAAGAGTAAATGATCGTTTAATTTCGCTGTCTAAATTAGTAACAAAAGGGTTTCAAAATGAAGATAAACGAATTAATGTAATTTCGGATCTAATGGTGAAACTAGGGGAGGTACAGGAACGTTTCAGAAAGTCTATTAGTACCTTGGGCCTAGCTTTAAATCAAATGGTGCAATTGGGTTACGTAGAATTAAGTTTTAATGCAGATCTAATTCGGTGGTTCTCGAGTTTCTTTTTATGGATGGAACAAATTGAGGGCATGTATAGCTTAGTAAATTGTATCAAGGAATTCGAAAAGGGATATATTTCACCTAATATTATTCCACCTATTAGCTTAAAAGAGTCCCTTCTCTCGCTTAAAGGAAAAATTTCTGAAGGCGGTATTCAACTAATGTATGATCCTAGTGATGTGAATAAATATTATATGGTGCCTGTGGTTAAGGCAGTGTATTCTAGTAGTGATAGTTTAATTGTGGCCCTAAAAGTTCCTATTGTAAGGGAAAATATGCAATTTAGTCTCTGGGGACTCACTTATGGTCAAATGGATTTGGGGAATGATACATACCTACAGGTGAGCCCTAAGTATGATATATTAGGGGTTAATAACGTTGGTTCACAATTTGTGTTATTGAAAAGAGAACAGATTACCAGTGTGGCACAAAATTTATGCGATGTCCTACAGTGTTCCCGCTTGTTCCACAAACAAGTAAGGTCTTTGGAGTGTTCTTGTGGGTGAGGTTGAGTTATTTTTAGAAAATTCAAGCGCTCTAAAAGTCTGTGATATTGCCATTACGAACAATAGGACCCCAATACAAACCTTTGACCTAACAGGTGTGAAACGAGCTGACAAAAATATGTATACACAGCTCATGAGGTGTATTAAGAAATTCTAGCAAAAAAAACTGAAACAAAAAAGAACAAAAAAACTTGATACATCTGCATCAAAATCAACAATGTATAATATAGCAAAGATATCTTATGTAACAAATTAAAGGCTTGCCTGCTGCAAATAAATATTTATCGCGCACGATGGGCAAAAAAAATTTTACTTCTATAATTATGATATATAGAATTTAGGATATATATAGTATGTAAATAGATGTGATGTCGCTGTGCCCGTGATGCGCTCTAAATCTGCAGGGATAAGTGTAATCACCTTGGTAAGGAACATATCTAAGATAAAGTTTTCCCACTCCAGATAGACTACATTCAAAAAAATTTTTTTCAGTGTTGAAAGTAGCTTAAGCTTTACCTTAAGACTCGCTATTATCTAGTTAAATACCACAGTCACCCCAATTGAAATCTAACCCCATATACAGTGGTAAATTGGCTTGGAGTTGGTAACAACACGAGATAAAAGAATATGGGTGCTCTTGCTTTCCTTAATAGTGTTTCTGAGCTTCTGTAAACAACGTCAATTAAAAATAAACGTTTGGTAATCAAAAAAAAATAATCGTGCATTTAAATACCTTTAGTTAAAAAAAAGTGGCTTCTCCACAGAAATGGAAAAATTCCAAAATTTCGTTTTTTTTCAAAGTCAACCGTTCAACACCTCAGGTCTTCGAAAGAGGACATCAAACCTGATTTTCCTAACATAAATTTATTATTATTGCTTATATTGCAGCTATTCTTGGCAAAATCGGGGTAAAATTGTAAAAAAAATACATAGTTATGCATTTATGCTTGTGTATGCTTCTTTAGGTATAAGTATGGTAAATGTGGGCCGACCTCGATATCCAGCGATCCAAAACCTATTGTAACTTACCTTGAGGATGGATATGTGTGTCGTATGAGTTACGAGATATATAAATTTTTCATTGCGTATAAATACGTAAGTATTATAAACTCACTTATTTTGTAGTAATGAAATAAACAATTCTTTTTGGTATGTCTATATGTATGTTAATATGTGTCTTTATATGTTTTTGTATGTATTTCATGAGTATATGCTGTGGAACGATTTTGGAATGTGGATCATGTGCATTACGTAGTACCTCCACATCATCGCCGGCATAATCTGCGTCATCAACTAAGGAGCGACGAACAGTTCAGTCACTTTCAAGGCGAGGTCCCGTCGTCAGATTGACTGCTACTGCCCCAACATCTTACGTACGGCTTCTATTATCAACAAAAAAACATATGTTATATCAATCAACTACTGACGTAATGCCTGGGGACGTGTATGTGTGTGGTGGTTGCATGTAATGTAAATGATATTATCGTGGACGATGGTGTGCGGAGACATATATATGATAATTGGCCGATATACACATACGATTGTGGCGAAATTAATTAATAATATTGTACGGCGATGATGGTGAATCATCCTAATTGTGACAATTTGAACATTCACTATGAACGTTATTCAAAGGGCCATCTTCAGAAGAGTAATAAAATAAAACAATAAACAGACTGTTGGTAATGATTAACATGCATTGTATAACTAAATGTATAATCTTTAAAAGTATAGATGACGCAAATATAGGTTTTTTCCATCTCAATCGCACCCCTACGATAAATTTATTTGAAATTTGAGGACAAATTTATTGTGGCGGAGGGGGTAATGTAACGATTTATGGCCTCGGGAACAAATTGCCTCATGTGAAGCTGGGGGACGTATTAAGTCGTGAACCCCAAACACGACGGGCCGAAGCCCTTTAACTTTACTTCACATGAGGGAATATGTTTATCCGATTTGATATTGCTTCACTGCGCCTATAACCGCTATACGTGATGAACTACCGTGGGAATCATTTGGTGGGAAAATATAGGTCTTGCGTCATCTGTTTATTACGTGTATAATATGTATGTGTTGTGTATATTGTTTACTGCATGCATACATTTCGTGTGTTAGCGCATGTATCATTGATGTATGAGTTTTCACATGTGTGAAATTGTGTTTATTACAGGTGGTTCGTGTATAATACGTGTAA
Organism: Trileptium ribeirensis; assembly: GCA_030248225.1. Classification (NCBI taxonomy): domain Eukaryota; kingdom Metazoa; phylum Nematoda; class Enoplea; order Enoplida; family Thoracostomopsidae; genus Trileptium; species Trileptium ribeirensis. The sequence goes on along the minus strand of JASANE010009754.1, from coordinate 29,862 downwards.
CTTTGCATATATGATGAAAGTGTGAATAATGATTTGTTGTGTTCATTATGTGTAAATTATATGGAATATGTGTAAGAGTCAGAAAATCGCAATAGTTTTGAGATCAAATTTTCCCAGTACAGTAAAGCAAAACTTTTAACAACTATAGAAATCATGCTAAATTGGACAGGGAGGATGGTTTAGGCATAGGCGGATTTTGACGCCAAATGCCATAAGTCACTATGTAGATTATACATACCAAATTTGGCGTCGTTTGGCCCACCTGTTAAGGAGTTACGGACCTCATCCCTGACGCCATCTGTTGGTAATAGAAATTCTATGTACTTCTCAAAAGATTATTAAGATTAAGAGAGGTTCAAGATAGAAGGATTGAAAAATTTGTGTGCCAGGCTCTACAGTTCCAGCTACCTATTGGATTTGAGTGTAAGCCCTTTTGCTTATTGGTTATCACTTAGATTGGCCGAAATGCTAAGTCTATTTTTGCTGGATTTCCACAAATTGTTTTGAGATAGGGATTCCGAGAATTCCATAAAAAGATATTCTCTCTAACGCAAAAATTAAAACTTATGTTAGAGGGAATTTCACAAATTCCCCAGAATTTATAACCCAGGTTGGCAACCGTTACATTAAAATCTAAGGGTTTAGAGAGATTCGAGAACCAGGTTTTTAATCGAGTTCTTAGAATTAGGGTGTTGAAAGATTATTTAAAGGTTTGCATTGTGAGCTTAGGGCCTCAGTTCGTACAAACAGTGAATCGAATTAACTAAGGTAATTCTCGTTGTCAATCGGTGTATTGTATCGTACAATTTGCTGTTGCTGTGTATCCTGAATTAATGTAAGTATTTTAAAGTGTATTATTAGTATTAATAATTCTTATACCTGGTGTAATAAAGATTTGGTGAGGTGTTTTGATCAGTCCATGTTACAAACCAAACCCAACGTTAATTGGCATCTGTAAGATTGGGGAGGATACGTTTCCAATATACTTAGGACTCACGCGGGCTACAGCCATGCCTCCCGGGCCGGAATTTACAAATTTATAAATTCCCTACTTTTTGTTTAAATAACACATTTCTCTCTGATTTATCATTAATTCCTTCCGGTGGGTTTGTCATAAATCGTCCCCGGTAGGGTAACACCTATCACCACTCGGGTGAATCCCTCACTTACTCTACCTTAGATACATCACCCCTACACCCTAATTCAACATTCAATTTTATCTAAAAATCAATCTTTTTATTTTTCTATTAAATTTACAAATATACTAAGATTTTCCCAACTTAGGTACAACTCTTCCCTATTGCCGGACTATATTTCATCTTTTTTGCTATGTTGAAAACCCCCTAACCCACTATTATGTCATTTTTATTAACCTTGGGGTTCCCCTAATTTCCACCATTTTCTCCCAAAAGTAAATATACCAATATTTGACTTTTATCAACCTTATATGATACCAGAACTTGCTCAAAACTAACCATCGGGGTCCTAATCACCCATTTCTATCCAAAAATCTGCTTAATCCCTGTAGAACACCTTTAAATTTCTCTTTTCCCTACCCCAAAACCTTCCAAAGTTGGTTTGGAAATACATACAATATAATAATATAATAGCCAGGTACTGAAATTATTTGGCTTTTTCGGAATACTGCGCATGGTTGACTCACGAGTTTTGGAAAATAGTGTTGTTAGTATTATTATTGCTATTACGACGATATACGACGACGTTGCTTTTATTGTGTACTCTTTACTACTAGATGCATTTTTCTTCGTGGTGTACGAACTTTTCACGATTGCCGTTATTTTTGAGTTACACATGTTTATTTTTTATTGCTCCTTAATTAATCTTATATTGCTTTATTCCTAGGTAATCTAGTGGTCATTATTTTATTATTAGTTAATGCGGCGTTTACGTTATAAAGGACCCCGTGTGAAAGATTTGTCCCCCAATGGTCTAGACCACATCATCCAGTGGTATACGGTATATACGTACACTAATGCAACAGATGGTGTACCAGACACCATCAACTTAATTATAGTGGCTAAATCTACCTATTGTTTATTACTGACGGTGTCACGGACACCATCTACAAACACATTATATAAGGCGCGAAAATAACAACATGGTGTAGCTAACACCATATAAATTTTATGGTGTGGTCTACACCATAGTATTATCGACGCTACGGTACCTATGTATACTATCTGAAAATACAATCACAAACACCATGGTGTCAAAGACACCATATATTTGATGGCGGCAGACACACTCAGAGTGGACAAAACTTTTACATGGTGGGTCCTTTATAACGTAAACGCTGCATAACTATTACTACCTTGTTATAATTTAACTATTCTTATTTTATTAAAATTTAACCAGTATTACATTGAACGTATATGTTGAATTTATACGGTTTTTATTGGCGACTTCTCATACTTATAAGTCATACGGGATGAATTTACGTATAGGTATATACTTTGTCCACCCCCACAGATATCTAGGTATTTATACACGTATATCCATGTGAGAATTTACAGTGACTTTGCAGGAGGTTACCTGCATTTCTGGACCCTGCCGAGGAGGCGGGTACGTTAGGCATAGTAAGCCCTAGCCGGGTTTATGGCAGACCTGAAAAAGGGCATCCCATTTCCTAAACGGGAACTTTTGGGTGGGATTGGTCTTTCACCCGTTATGGCACCGTTTCACTACCCGTTGGTAACCAGGCCGTTTTCCATGGGCTGTCTATCGGCGAAGGCTGTGACATTGTAAACATATGGGTGAGGCCCAGTTACCGGAACTAGGCCTTCGCGCAAGCCTCGTTTAGGGGATGTCCAATGCACACGCAGGGTAAATTATATATACGCTAAGCGGGCTTGGCGGTTATGGTGCAACTGCCACGTTCTATTTAGGGAAAATCCTGTGTCACTTGTCCCATTAGCACTAACACATAAATTTCTTTAGTGTTTCAGGGTCACGAACCATACGAATCTATCAGGTAGTTACATCTTAAGGTACATATATCCTACAATGCATGATGTATTTAATTGTCCTAAAAATTATATAAAACCTATAAAAATTGTTATAAAAATGTTTGTTAGTACTGTTCGTATGTGTCGGGTATTATTGCGCCCCAATACTCGGGAAGCTCATTATCATTGCTTTACCTAGCGCATAATGTTAGGTTTTGTTAAGTTTTTTTGTTATATACAATTTCTTGTTATACGCTAACAGTATTACTATATAATCTTCAAACTTTCAAACTAATCTCGGGTAATAAAGTTCTTACGATACGGCTGTGTGTGCTATCTATTCAGCGTGAGCTGATGGTTTTTATTTTCTGAATTTATCTTCAGTTTACTGAATGTTACTTACGGATGACTCGATGGTGCTGGTCACTAGCATATGTGTTAGTTTTTGTAAAATACCGAAAGTGGAATAGCCACGGTATCCTTCTAACACTTGCTCTTTGGAACTTGAATGCTATAATTGGATTAACGCGTATTGAAGGCCCTAATTTAATGCAACGCTGGACGTATGACCTTAGTGTGTTAATCTATATTTATTTTCAGACAACCTGTATATATTTATAGCTTTAGCGTTCCGGTGCAACTTTTCCTACTTTTACGATCCTCAAAGGTAAAGCACAAGTTTTGTGTTATTTATGGATTAGCCAATCACGTGAAAGGAAGTTCCGACATTTACTGAAGCAAGCTAAAGGTCTTATGGGAAGTCCCTCATAGCTCCAGTCTGCGTCTCAACTCTCGCCACTTGCCGAGTTGAGACAGAGCTTGGATGCCTTCAGAGCTAATGTAGCTCGACCTTATTTTTATTACTCACCCATGATAAGATTTCTTAGTTCAAGTTTTCCACTTGGTTTTTCAAAAGTGTGCCAAAATCTATTTAAATTCTACTCATTACATACTATGGTACCGTTACACGAACTCTCCATAGTAATGACGCTTTGCATGAAATTTTTGAAATTAAATCCAGAATTCGTATCCACGGGCACGTTCTGGCAGACTTTAAGTTAAATTGTGTACTAGCCCACGCAGGCACGGTACCACAATCTAAAATTTTGTGACAAATCTTGGAATGAATTATTGAGATGCTGCAGATTTGCTTACTCGAGCTCAGTGTAGCTTAACAGTAAGTATTTCCAAAATCTCTGGTTTCGATTAGTAAAATTATAACGTTAACATTCCCCACTAACTTAACCTATTTCCCGCAAAGTGTTAACCCATAAAACCCAATGTAAAAATCTCTTCATTTTCTACAAACTCATACTTTTTACAAACCTTCAATTTTAAATCAAAACTAAATTCGCTAAAATTATTTTTGACCTATGATACTACCACGGCTCGTTATACGAACTCGCCGGGGTATAGTTGGTTAATGGCACGATTACTGGAATACGCCAACGCTGGCCAAAGTACCTACGTTTAGCTTCGAATTTTAATTAATCTTACCTTTTAAACTTTCCGAGTATCCAAATCATTACCCATGGCACGTTCCTCGAACTCGCCAGGGCACAATCACTATTAGCACGGGTACGCGATCTCTCTAAGCTGGATAAATTATTTTAAGTACGCTTTAACTGAAGGGTGACGAGTGCACCAATTCAGGCCATAACTAAACTCCCAATTTTTGTTCCAGGCAAATTTACTTTTCAATACAACCAATGGCTTAAGCTTGCTTCATTTGTAAAGTGTAATGGATAATCAACTCGAATTGGTTAAATTGTTTTAAAGTTGTTTTAAATTAGTCTGTATACGTTTACACGGCCAACTCAACTTAGCTTACAATCTATCATATGACCTTGACATAATCTCGATATCCCTGCCCGGGACAATGACATGTCTACCCCTTCGGACCTGGCGCACTCTCTGTAGCTGGTAAAAGGTATCTTCTGACCGCTGGTAGACCGGAACTTTTTATCCCTTCGGTGGCTACTACCCCTTATTCTTGACTTTACTTCTATTAAGGGTAACCCTCGAACTCGCTCTGTATTTCCACCCCTTCCCCTTTGGCCACCATTGGAGATGTTGGTTACGTTTTGGTGGGAAACGTCCGCGGAGAAGGCCGATAATCCCACAAATATATTAAAACTTAAATATTTTCCAAAATTCACACATACCCATATATTCTCCAAAACCTAAATTTTATACTTAAAAACTATTCAAAATATCCTTTTTCTTTTTAAACACTCTATTTTCTAAACATATTTCATATTCCTCACCTTTTTCCACTATAACCAAAATTTAACCAAATTCCATTTTTTTCTCAATTTTCTACTTTCTTCAGCCAAAATTCAAACTACCCCTCATTCCCCAAAACTTAACTAATTCCCCTAGAATTATCATATCTTTTTCCCACAACTATATACTTCACGTATTTAACCCCCCCTCCTTTTCCCTTTTCTTATTTCCTATAAATTTTCCCTTTTCAGAAAATCTCCATTTTTTCCCATTTTTCATATTTTTCAAACATCTCCCATTTTCTCAAAACTTAACCTCCATCCATCAAATTCCAAATTCCCTACCTACCCCTTCAACATATTAAAATTTTACCACCCATCTCCATCTACTTTTCTTAAACTCCACCCTCTCCCTCTACCACAATTCTTCAAAACTTTCCATTTCAAATTTTCTACTAAATTCCCCTTATATCTCTAATATATATTAATTTTACCATATTTGGTGCGTAGTATATACGGTGAAGGGTGTGGTTTCTTGTCGTTAGTTTAGCGTAATGTACACTGATAAACGGTTACTCGTTGATATGTGAAATTTTGGTATTATATTATGTATTATGTTTTTGGATAAGCAATTACGTGTTTAATTCTAAAAATGAACACGACCTAGCTAGAAAAAAAGTCGTGTCATAAGTTTTGTGTAGTTCAGCCACGTGTACATATAGCTTGGGCAGCAGCAAGTGATTGTTATTTACGTGTTGGAGAGATATCGTTGTTTAATTATCATAGCGATGATAGGACGCTAAACGGCTTCACATCTAATTAATAAATATTATGAAATGATTAAATACAATGGAACGCGAACGTAGATTTCGAAGAGCTTTATTGTGCGACAGAATAATGATCTTTACGAGCAAAAGAGTGGGATACGGGAGGTCCTAATCAGTTGCGATACCCTTATATTGGCATGGATCCGGTAGTGACTCCGACGTCTGATGTCGGAATAGAAGATTCAGTTTATATGGGCGCTACTGTTGCAGAAGCGGATACTAGGCTAAAAGCAAGATTAGATGTTGAGCCTACGGTTCCGTTATTGGATACAATTAGGGCTGCGCCACTACAAGTGTCGGTACCATTATCCGCAGTACCACGTCCTTATGACGCTACATTTGCACCTCCTAGGATTTCGTTAGCGCCGGTTGTCGTCTTTATGTGCGCCTGTGTCCGCTCCGGTTAGGCCAGTCTCAGTAGCAGCTACCGCAGTGTCGGCTAGTACCAATACTCGTGCCGCTACAGCTACGTTAGTGTGTACCCAAACAATTGTCAATGTTATCAATTCTGCGCCTGTTGCTGCGGCTGCACCCACTATGCCGTCTATTGTTATTCACGTGCCGCCTCCAAACGACCAGTCAGCCAGTCAATATTGAAAGGTACGATGGTGATTCAGATTTTGCCAGATATTTTCGTCATTTGGAAACCGAGTTTGTGTTGGCACGTGTAGACAGTTCAAATGATTAGTTACGTACATTGCGTAAGAAAATTAAAGATGCCGCTCGAAGCTTTATTGACTGGGTGATGACTGGTCCTGAGGCACGGACGACGTATGAAGACTTAGTTTATCAGTTACATGAAAGGTTTGCCGAAAGAAGGAAAATTCGACGATGAAGTTCGCCGGTTCCAATAGATGAGTCAGAAGAAGTTCGTAGCAGATTTCGTCAATGAGTTAGAGTTGCAGTGGCGCAAACGGATCGTTCCGTTGAAATTTGATGATAAACATGCCGCCAACTTATTGTGCAATACATTTTTACGAGGAATGCGACGTGACTTGTGTTTGCTCCTGATCCATGGTGACCAGTTGTCCTTTGATGAATTGAACCGTCCAGCTGTACCCATTGAGCGTATGGAGAAATTACTGTTGACAATCGGTACGGTATGATGCAATTTTATCGTGAACGACCAGTAGATTTCAGCGATCTTGGAGACCGAGTCAGAACACTAATACCAATGATGGTGCGGTCCCCAGAAGGAACGATGGTCGGCAGGTTCCTATACGTGCAAGCTATGGAAATCGGATTAATGACTGAAGAAGCACCCCGGTAGCTGAACGAGCTCCCATATCGTCAATCATGTGTTACAATTGGTGGTGCCACAGGGCATGTCCGCGCGCGATGTCCATATCGTGACGTAAGCCTTGGTCAACAAGAACGTGGGGTAGTGAGAGAAGTTACTTCTCTATCCTTACCGGTGCAACGTTTGTCTGAGAGTGCCCAAATCACAACACTTAAGGAACTGTGGAAGTGTTTCCCTCGTGGAAAACGGGATCATTTTGCTTGAGATTATCGTCATGTGGAACAAGTGTGGATTGGAGATAATCGACATCGTCCGTAATCGAAAGCAGTGCAATCAGCAGCCATCGTAGATTTTGAATGAAAGAATGGATGATATTCTATCACATTTAAAGTTGAATGATGTGAGGAATTCCAATTCCGATAGAAAGATTAATGGTTCTGAAATTACCGAATTGACCATCACAGATAATGTGTCATCCAGACGAATTTATGCGGTCAGGTAATGATGAAAAAGTTCCTGAACCCGCTTTTGAGCAAAATTGAGACCTTGAAAGAAATATGCAGGTTTCGATACTCTAAGGTAGAGATGTTAGCTCGTCCTACCAAATCATGTTTCTGTGTTGACGTGAAGATCGATTCGTACCAATGATGGGGATGAGGAGAGACTGGACCGCAAATGACAATCATGCTCCAAGAAGCACAGGAGAAGGTTTTAAGAAGTCAACAAGTGATATTTTTTCCGAAATAATATCAGTGTTTGGATTTGATGGTTCCCCAGCTAGTAAGACCCAGGGATGGTTCGAAGCACTTGGACATTTCGGGGACTTAGTCCCAGTATGCGCAAATTCATGTTGTACCTGATATGCCAGTCGCTATTGTCATCGGTGATGAACATGTCACGAAAATTCCAAACTACAATTGATTACCCGAAAATGCTAATTCAGGTTGCTGACCAACCTGTGCGAAATTGGTCGTTGATCCGACGTAAAAAAACAACATCGGAAGAACGTGCAACAGGAAAAATGATACAGTCTGAAAAGCCACCCGAACTTCCAGTGGTTGAACTAACGCGCCTGCCACGTTTCAGAGAATGATGCAAATTAAAAAAAAGGGCTATCTTTTCTGAAATTTTGCCTTTGTTATATCGATGATGTCTTGGTCTTCTCGCCTACGTTTGAAGAGCACATGTTGCTTTCCAAAACGTGTTCCATCGTTTTCGTGATCCGGGTTCATCAATCAAGGGCAAGAAATGTTCGTTCGTACGACGAGAAGTATTGTTCTTAGGACATGTAGTATTGGAAAATGAGATAGCCCCAGATCAGCTACAGTCCAAAAGATATTGGAGTGCGAAAGACCTCAAAACGTTACGGAAGTACGTTCGTTCCGAGGGTTGACCTATTGTTACTGTCAATTTATTGAAGGATATAGCTTATTTGCTGCTCCATTGCATGAATTGACAAAAGGACCGAGCAAATTTAACTCGATAGAGTCTCGCTGGGACGGAACAGTGTCAAATTGCTTTTGATAAGTTTAAAGCGGCATCGACCACAGAGCACATGGTAGCGTATCCGAATCCAGTAAAACCGTTTCGGTTGTACACTGACGCTAATAATGGAAAAAGAGTCAGCTCGATTCCGACTTGGATAAACTTGTGATGATGGAAAAGAACGAGTAATACATCATGGAGGTCGAAAAGTTTCATGGACGCCGAAACGAGATAAAGAAAAACGGAAAAAGAGTGTCTGGCCATAGTACGATATATGGTGCAATTTCCGCCATACTTGTTGGGTAACTTTGAACTCACTATCGTTACGGATCATGCTCCCTTAGTACAAATTTTAATGAAAACTCGTTCTATTGATTTATTGACACCACGTCTACTGCGCTCTGGAACGAGAATCCAAGAGTTCGACTATGAAAGTAGCGTATAAACCCGGTAGACAACATCTTAACGCTGACGCTATGTCGCGACCACTAATCTTAGCATCTACACCAAACAAAGAATTAGTTCATAAGTCGGTAGTAGACCAGGATAAAGGACAATCTTAATCTAAGCTTTAGTGCAACGTGAAGCAGTTCAGGGGAAGATTGTAGGTGAAGCTCATACAAAGTCCTAGTGCAGGGACTAACGAAAACAATGCAGTAGATGATTCACAACCTGGTCTCGGAGAGACAGGTAGAAGCTCCTGCTGTTGAATGTGATCTGCGAGACTATTTAGCCATCGATCTGCCATGGGAAAGTGGATGAGATACGACGAGCACAATCTTTGGATTTCATTTACGAGCGGAATGATTCGGGGGCTTGAAGATCAAGAATTGGATGCAGAGTTATCTGAAGATTTGCAACGTCAAATGTTGTTACAAGAAAATCGTTTCCATGCCCGAGATGGTATTTTAGATGGGGTGAGCAGAAAACAAAAGCCTGTCCGTGCGGAAGCATGCGAATTTCGTATGGTGCTACCGGGAGGAATTCCGAGTAGTTGTGATGGAACGGGCTTACACGAGTCGATACGCAGGACATGTGAGGATAAGCGAGCCTTATCGAAACTTCAACGGAAATTCTATTGGGACACTAATGAGGAAATACCTTTAAAGCGTTCAGGCATTAACGCATGCGTCGCTCGCGCCCCATCGAAACCGTCTCCTAATCGTCGGGAACTCATTACAACCAATTCCTGCGATGGCTCCATTTCATTTTGTAGGCGTAGACGTCATAGGACCGTTACCCGCTCACTGGTTCTGCAAATAAATATATCGTCAATTTCATAGACTATTTCACGAAGTGGCCAGAAGTGTTTGCCATGTCTGACCAAAGACCATTGTTGACCCGTCGTCAAGGATAGTAATAATACCCAGTACACGGTGTTCCACGTATCATTTTCGCTTGACCAACGACCAGCCTTTACTTCGCAAGAAAGCTAAGCGAGGTAGCCTAGCGGCGTCGGCCACACTATATCATCACCAAATGGAGCGATCCGGCGGAACGATGGAATCAAACGTTAATGGCCATGATCAAATCACTGACTGAGTTCGAACCTGATAATTGGGATGCATATGTCAATAGCGCACTTTTCGCGTAATTTGTTTCATTGTTCATGCATCAACGGGACAACCTCCGTTTTCTTGATGCATGGTTGTGATCCAGATATGCCTGGAGAGAATCCATTGTTGGCTATAACAGAAGGTGGAAGCCCAGACCAACACGTACAAAAGTTACTGGTCAGGTGAACAAGTACATGGAAAGAAGGTAGTAGGTCTGTACCATTGGGTCGAGGCGCGGATAACGCATATTTTGATCGTAGAGCAGGCGTTTGTGACTTCCTACCTGGTGATGTAGTGCTAATGCGAAGACGTGAGAAAATTGATCCTCGAAGGACTGCCGAACAAATTTCATCCAAATTTTGGTCGACTTTTTCTAGTTGTGGAGCTTCAAGGTCCTAACCTGGAAGTGTTGCGTTTGCAAGACGAACGTCGAAAAACTAAGACTTACAATGAAAGTCTCTTCAAACATTTCGGTGGAGAACCCAGAGTCTACCTCGAATATGGACAACGATTGCGTGCTGTCAGAATCGACAGTAGTGAAACCGATTGGTTTTGTGGAGAGTGTGGTCTGAGCTCCGAGTACGGGCTTCAAATAGGCGAAGATGATGTCAACTGGATCGAATGTGACTATCGTCTGGAATGGTATCATTTTCGTTGTGTCGAGTTGGAAAAGGAACCCGAAATGACGATATTGTATTGTCCAACGTGTGTTCAACGATTATGTACTTGAACGGGTAAATTGATATTTTGTTTCGGGTACTTCTGCTGCAATCTTTTCTATTTTCCGCTATCGAATGATATAGACAATGAACAGCATAGTGTGTTATTGGAGTAACAATAAATTTAGTTGCCAAAAGCAATAGTGGTTGCTATAATCTTCGGTACGATTTGAGTTGGAGTTATTAATCCACGCGTGCTTGCTAGTGTTAATGGAATCATTCAGTACCGATGAGGATTAACGCTGTTGTGGGGGCGTGCCGGTTTTCCATCGGAATCTATCGCAGCGTTCATGCTCATGAAAATTTTTGATTTTGTCAGAGTAATGGAGAATTCAACGTACTAGGTATGGATGTATAATATTAATTGTGGCATTTATCGACATGGTGGCTTTCAAATGGTGTGCTCGATGGACTATTAGAAACAATTATTACATTTTTGATTTTAGACGATCATCATATGCAAACGGCTATAGTAAGCTACATTAACTTTGTTTACTAAACAATAGTAACTATCGTCATATTCGCCGTTATTTAACAACAGTATTAACTCGTCAAAACTTTACGACACGTGGCTGCAATCGCTGGAATGGCGGATTCAATGAAGGGAGACTGATAGTGAAGGCGGGTCATTAGATGGTTCCGATTGGTTGTCTGGTTTAGAAACTGAGCCCGGGGATACCCCTCGGAGGCGTTTGATTGACTGGGTAGATCAAGAGGGGGAGGGGCCAGTAGTGACAGCAAGGTCCACGTTGGAATAAATCCGCAAGTCATCCCGTATGGGAATTTGGGTATGCGTGGAGTGAAGCGGCTTGGAGATGGTTGATTGAGAAGCGATGCACCTGGCTTAGCGTAATTGTGGTGGATGACTCTAGATCAAATTGATTCAGCGATAGGTATTATCGAACTTTCCGCCACCAACCTGATAGCGTGCGATATGATGGTGTAAACATTAGTTATCGTCAGCAGCAGCAGTTTCGGGAAGCATGGTAAAAATATTTGGACACACACATGAGAGGGATCCGTTTGACGTCTGTTGGCGATGGTTACCACGCAATGCGCGTTTATGGGTCGATCCCAAATGGTTGGTTTACGCCGAAGGATGGCGTCGAAATCGCAGCTGCGAGATTTGGACATAGCCACGATTAAAGGAGTCGTCATCATTTTTGATTTGATGGCGCTTGGTCCAGATATGCCCGCTGCGTTATGCGTGTGTGTCGCGTCGGGACGAAAAGTCTCAAAATCTGGTGGGCAATGGACAACGATGACGAATTCTGGAATGTATGGTATCTACAATACAATCAGCCGTTTCCTTAAACGAGCTCGATGGACTTGCAGGCGGCCGTTGAGGCGTCGGTACAGTTTACGACGATTTTTCTTTGTTTCACTGAAGGCGCACCCCACAAGATCCAAGGCTGTACGGAACAACGTTATTAGGAGGAATTCGTGTGCGACAGGTAGGTGCTGCTGATTGGGTGCTTAATTTTGAGGAATATCGACGATTTGTTCCATACAGCGCCCATGATGTCATGCTCTTTGATGGAGCATTGTTTATCGAGCATGGACGTAGTACACCGCCACCACTCGGGGTCGACACGATGTCAATCGTTTATGGCATTTGATCGAGCAAATTTCACGCATATTTCGAACGTTTGCAACCGATGAACGTGGTTCAAAAGGCGCGGGTTAATTCTTTTTTTGTATCCAATCCTCGTGGGTATCAGGAAGGTATCGCCGAAATAGTGCCTTAGTGCTGTGGTTATTGGCGGCGCAATTGCAGATGAATGTCGAAGAGCACAGCAGTTTATATCAAATTAACGAGCAAGGGAATGGCGAAGCTGCTTTCGTTATTGACCGTGAAGGTAACCTACAGCGCGATACTCACCGACTGTTTACAGCAACGCCAGCGCAACTTAACAATTGACAACATGTCCAGAATATGCGCTTGGATCCTATCGACCTGTATCATACACCAATTTTTGAAATTCTGGAGTCTTAAATGTGAGATGATCGCGACTACCTTCCGGATGGTACGGAACGAGTCCAACGCCCGTTACGAAGCGGAAAAACGGCGAGGAGCTAAACGCAGTCGCCGCCATCACGCATACATCGACATCAAGATGTCGTTGGCTGGTCCCGGAGATGAAACAGAATCGGAAGAACGTTGTGAGGATATGTTCGATAAGGAAATGAATCAACAAGCCATTCAGGGGAAAACGAAGGCGTACCTTTACGTGAAATTCGTGATAGGATAATGACGGCTTACGATGAACATTATAATGGAGCATGTGTTATTACCCGTCCAGCTGTGTTACAGCGTTTGGATCGCATGGTGTTGCGTGAGGAAGGTGCGGCTTCTAATGCCTCGTCAACTGCCACGACACCACCTGCGGTTCGTACACCTGAACCAGCGTCAAACGACTCGTACAATCCATGTGAAAAGAGAAAATCGCGTAGAAAAACAACATAGAACAATGCGTCGGAGCCGGTCAGTAAAGTCGACCGAACTCCGCGCTGGCAACCTGTTTTTGTTGTTGAACGCGCTCGTATGCGACAGTAACTATTCTATTCGTGAGCATATCCATTGTACACGGTCGTTCTGGATTCACTACGGATATCGGCTGTTAGAATGGCGCTCAAATAGCGCATGACTGCCGTATACGAGCTGATGGGGTAAGACTGGGTGGGAGCATAATGTGTGTTCTCCCTGGTCCCCGAACTGGTCACGCCATCATCGGCACTATGTCAGACATTGTGGGTTCAGCTTGCTCTATCGTCACTAGACTAGACGCGGTGGACATCGGCAGTGTTAAAACACTCGACGACACGACGGCTGTATCTGATTCAATCCGTATTCGGCTTAACGTAGACTGTTCCATTGATTCCTGCCCCGGTAACGTTGTCGCGGACGAATCTACACTTACTATTCGTAATGGGGTTTTCCTCCTACCGGCGCTAGCCGCTTCAATCATAGATTCTGAATCTACAGTAATCCCCGTCAGGTTGGCTAGGCTCCCTCGCGGTGCCAAACTACCCATCTTTTGACACTTACGTTGGTTTTCCCGAGCAATCTGTTCACTTTCGACCCAAGTGGATTGATATCGAACGGGATCTACTGGGCTATCCGTGACTGTGACAGATCCCACCATTTGTACCGAGTCGTTTGACGCTGGTTCAGGTGTACGAACCGCAGGTGGTGTCGTGGCAGTTGACGAGGCATTAGAAGCCGCACCTTCCTCACGCAACACCATGCGATCCAAACGCTGTAACACAGCTGGACGGGTAATAACACATGCTCCATTATAATGTTCATCGTAAGCCGTCATTATCCTATCACGAATTTCACGTAAAGGTACGCCTTGAGTTTCCCCTGAATGGCTTGTTGATTCATTTCCTTATCGAACATATCCTCACAACGTTCTTCCGATTCTGTTTCATCTCCAGAACCCGCAACGACATCTTGATGTCGATGTATGCGTGAATGGCGGCGACTGCGTTTAGCTCCTCGCCGTTTTTCCGCTTCGTAACAGGCATTAAACTCGTCCATACCATCCGGAAGGTAGTCGCGATCATAGCGCATTTAAGACTCCAGAATTTCAAAAATTGGTGTATGATCCAGGTCGATAGGATCCAAGCGCATATTCTGGACATGTTGTCGATTGAGTTGCGCTGGCGTTGCTGTAAACAGTCGGTGAGTATCGCGCTGTAGGTTACCTTCACGGTCAATAACGAAAGCAGCTTCGCCATTACCTTGCTCGTTAATTTGATATAAACTGCTGTGCTCTTCGACATTCATCTGCAATTGCGCCGCCAATAACCAGCGCACTGAGGCACTATTTCGGCGATACCTTCCTGATACCCACGAGGATTGGATACGGCGTCGGGATTAACCCGCGCCTTTGAACCACGTTCATCGGTTGCAAACGTTCGAAATATGCGTGAAATTTGCTCGATCAAATGCCATAAACGATTGACATCGTGTCGACCCATTGGTGGCGGTGTACTACGTCCATGCTCGATAAACAATGCTCCATCAAAGAGCATGACATCATGGGCGCTGTATCGAACGAATCGTCGATATTCCTCAAAATTAAGCACCCAATCAGCAGCACCTACCTGTCGCACACGAATTCCTCCTAATAACGTTGTTCCGTACGGCGTTGGATCTTGTCAAATACGCCTGGTGAACGAAAAGAAAAATCGTCGTAAACTGTACCGACGCCCTACGGCCGCCTGCAAGTCCATCGAGCTCGCATAAGGAAACGGCTGATTGTATTGTAGATACCGTACATTCCAGAATTCGTCATCGTTGTTCATTGCCCACCAGATTTTGAGCCGTTCGTCCGACGCGACACACACGCATAACGCAGCGGGCATATCTGGACCAAGCGCCATCAAATCAAAAATGATGACGACTCCTTTAATCGTGGCTACTTGCAAAGTAGCAGCTGCAATACGACGCCATCCTTCGGCGTAAACCAACCATTTGGGATCGACCCATAAACGCGCATTGCGTGGTAACCATCGCCAACAGACGTCAAACGGATCCCTCTCATGTGTGTCCAAATATTTTTCCCATGCTTCCCGAAACTGCTGCTGCTGACGATAACTAATGTTCACACCATCATATCGCACGCTATCAGGTTGGTGGCGGAAAGTTCGATAATACCTATCGCTGAATCAATTTGATCTCGAGCGTCCACCACAACTACGCTAGCGGGGTGCATCCACTCTCAATCAACCATCTCCAAGCCACTAGTCCACGCATACAAATTCCATACGGGATGACTACGATCCCTCCAACGTGGACCTTGCTGTCACTCTGGCCCATCAAGCTGTTGATCTACCCAGTCAATCGAACGCTTCAGAGGGGTATCCCCGGGCTCTGATTCTAAACCAGACAACAAATCGGAACCATCTAATGACCCGCCTTCGCTATCAGTATCCCTCATTGAATCCGCCATTCCAACAATTGCAGCCACGTGTCGTAAATTTTTGACGATGCTAAATTGTTTGTTAAATAACGGCGAATATGACGATAGTTACTATTGTTTAGTAAACAAAGTTAATGTAGCTTACTATAGCCGTTTGCATATGATGATCGTCTAAAATCAAAAATGTAATAATTGTTTATAATAGTCCATCGAGCACACCATTTGAAAGCCACCATGTCGATAAATGCCATAATTAGTACTGTACATAAGTAGCTCGTACCTTCAATTCTCCATTACTCTGACAAAATCAAAAATTTTCATGAGCATGAACGCTGCGATAGATTCCGATCGAAAACCGGCACGAAACTACAACAGCGTTAATCCTAATCGGTACTGAATGATTCCATTAACACTAGCAAGCACGCGTGGATTAATAACTCCAACTCAAATCGTACCGAAGATTATAGCAACCACTATTGCTTTTGGCAACTAAATTTATTGTTACTCCAATAACACACTATGCTGTTCATTGTCTATATCATTCGATAGCGGAAAATAGAAAAGATACAAGCAGAAGTACCCGAAACAAAATATCAATTTACCCGTTCAAGTACATAATCGTTGAACACACGTTGGACAATACAATATCGTCATTTCGGGTTCCTTTTCCAACTCGACACAACGAAAATGATACCATTCCAGACAATAGTCACATTCGATCCAGTTGACATCATCTTCGCCTATTTGAAGATCTTATTCATAGCTCAGACCACACTCTCCACAAAACCAATCGGTTTCACTACTGTCGATTCTGACAGCACGCAATCGTTGTCCATATTCGAGGTAGACTCTCGGTTCTCCACCGAAATGTTTGAAGAGACTTTCATTGTAAGTCTTAGTTTTTCGACGTTCGTCTCCCAGACGCAACACTTCCAGGTTAGGACCTTGAAGTTTGACCACTCGATATAATCGTTCAAAATTTGGATGAAATTTGTTGGTAATCCTTCGAGGATCAATTTTCTCACGTCTTCGCATTAGCACTACATCACCAGGTAGGAAGTCACAAACGCCTGCTCTACGATCAAAATATAGTTTATGCGCACCCTGAGCCAATGGTACAGACCTACTACCTTCTTTCCATGTACTTGTTAAGGTCTCGAGTAACTTTTGTACGTGTTGGTCTGGGCTTCCACCTTCTGTTATAGCCAACAATGGATTCTCTCCAGGCATATCTGGATCACAACCATGCATCAAGAAAAACGGAGTTTGTCCCGTTGATGCATGAACAGTGGTACGATACGCGAAAAGTGCGCTATTGACATATGCATCCCAATTATCAGGTTCGAACTCAGTCAGTGATTTGATCATGGCCATTAACGTTTGATTCCATCGTTCCACCAGATCATTACATTGGTGATGATATAGTGTAGCAAACACCGTTCGGCTACCTCGCTTAGCTTCTTCCGAAGTAAAGGCTGGTCGTTGGTCAGACAAAATGATACGTGGAACACCGTGTCTGGGTACTATTCTATTTAACAACAGGTCAACAATGGTCTTTGGTCAGACATGGCAAACACTTCTGGCCACTTCGTGAAATAGTCTATGAAATTGACGATATATTTATTTGCAGAACGAGTGACGGGTAACGGTCCTATGACGTCTACGCCTACCATATGAAATGGAGCCATCGCAGGAATTGGTTGTAATGGTCCCCGACGATTAGGACCAGGTTTAAATCGAGCACAAGCAACACATGCGTTAATAAACGCTTCGAGGTCTTTATTCATAGTGTCCCAATAGAATTTCCGTTGAAGTTTCGATAAGGCTCGCTTATACCTCACATGTCCTGCGTATCGACTCGTGTAAGCCCGTTCCATCACAACTACTCGGAATTCCTCCGGTAGCACCATACGAAATTCGCATGCTTCCGCACGGACAGGTCTTTGTTTTCTGCTCACATAATGTAAAATACCATCTCGGGCATGGAAACGATTTTCTTGTAACAACATTTGACGTTGCAAATCTTCAGATAACTCTGCATCCAATTCTTGATCTTCAAGAAACCGAATCATTCCGCTCGTAAATGAATCCAAAGATTGTGCTCGTCGTATCTCACCCACTTCCCATGGCAGATCGATGGCTAAATAGTCTCGCAGATCACGTTGGACAGCAGGAGCTTCTACCTGTATTCCAGACCAGGTTGTGAATCATCTACTGCATTGTTTTCGTTAGTCCCTGCACTAGGACTTTGTATAACTACACCTACAATCTTCAAGAGATTTGTTTCACGTTGCACTAAAGCTTCATTAAGATATCCTTTATCCTGGTCTACTACCGACTTATGAACTAATTCTTTGTTTGGTGTAGATGCTAAGATTAGTGGTCGCGACATAGCGTCAGCGTTAAGATGTTGTCTACCGGGTTTATACACTACTTCATAGTCGAACTCTTGGATTCTCGTTACGAAGCGCAGTAGACGTGGTGTCAATAAATCAATAGAACGAGTTTTCATTAAAATTTGTACTAAGGGAGCATGATCCGTAACGATAGTAGTAAAACTACCCAACAAGTATGGCGGAAATTGCACCATATATCGTACTATGGCCAGACACTCTTTTTCCGTTACGCTATATCTCGTTTCAGCATCATGAAACTTTCGACCTCCATAATGAATTACTCGTTCTTTTCCATCATCACAGCCTTGAGTCAAAATAAAGCTAACACCTTCATTACTAGCGTCAGTGTACAACCGAAACGGTTTTACTGGATTCGGATACGCTAAGATGTGCACTGTGGTCAATGCCGCTTTCAACTTATCAAAAGCAATTTGACACTGTTCCGTCCAGCGAGACTCTATCGAGTTAAATTTGCTAGGTCCTTTTGTCAATTCATGCAATGGAGCAGCAATGAGGCTATATCCTTCAATAAATTGACAGTAACAATAGGTCAACCCTAGGAACGAACGTACTTCCGTAACGTTTTGAGGTCTTTCGCACTCCAATATCTTTTGGACTGTAGCTGATCTGGGGCTATACCGTTTTCCAATACTACATGTCCTAAGAACAATACTTCTCGTCGTACGAAATCACATTTCTTGCCCTTGATTGATAAACCCGGATCACGAAAACGATGGAACACGTTTTGGAAAGCAACATGTGCTCTTCGAACGTAGGCGAGAAGACGATGACATCATCGATATAACAAAGGCAAAATTTCAGGAGATAGCCCGACAAAACGATTTGCATCATTCTCTGAAACGTGGCAGGCGCGTTGGTCAAACCACTGGAAGTTCAGTCAGCTTTTCAGACTGTATCATTTTTCCTGTACCACGTTCTTCCGATGTTGTCTCTTTACGTCGGATCAACGACCAATTTCGCACAGGTTGGTCAGCAACCTGAATTAGCATTTTCGGGTAATCAATTGTAGTTTGGAATTTTCGTAACATGTCATCACCGATGACAATAGCGACTGGCATATCAGGTACGACATGAATTTGCGCATACTGGGACTAGTCCCCGAAATGTACAAGTGCTTCGAACCATCCCTGGGTCTTACTAGCTGGGGAACCATCAAATCCAAACACTGATATTATTTCGGAATTTAGCTTGTACCAACTAAAACCTTCTTTATATACTTCTTGGAGCATGATTGTCATTTGCGGTCCAGTATCTACTAATCCCCATCATTGGTACGAATCGATCTTCACGTCAACACAGAAACATGATTTGGTAGGACGAGCTAACATCTCTACCTAAGCTATCGAAACCTGCATATTTCTTTGCAGTTCTGAATTTTGCTCAAAAGCGGGTTCAGGAACTTTTTCATCATTACCTGACCGCATAAATTCCTGGATGACACTATCTGTGATGGTCAATTCGGTAATTCAGAACCATTAATCTTTCTATCGGAATTGGAATTCCTCACATCACTCGACTTTAAATGTGATAGAATATCATCCATTCTACGAGTCAAAATCTCGATGGCTGCTGATTGCACTGCTTTCGATTACGGACGATGTCGATTATCTCCAATTAATTGTTGTTCCACATGACGATAATCTCAAGCAAAATGATCCGGTTTACCACACAGGAAACACTTCCACAGTTCCTTAAGTGTTGTGAATTCAGCACTATTCGACGAACGTTGCACCGGTAAGGATCGAGAAGTAACTTCTCTCACTACCCCACGTTCTTGTTGACCAAGGCTTACGTCACGATATGGACATCGCGCGCGGACATGCCCTGTGGCACCACAATTGTAACACATGATTGACGATATGGGAGCTCGTTCAGCTACCCGAGTATTTCTTACGTCATTAATCCGATTTCCATAGCTTGCACGTATAGGAACCTGCCGACCATCGTTCCTTCTGGGGACCGCACCATCATTGGTATTAGTGTTTTGACTCGGTCTCCAAGATCGCTGAAATCTACTGGTCGTTCACGATGAAATTCCATCATCGTCGATTCTGACAGTAATTTCTCCATACGCTCAATGGGTACAGCTGGACGGTTCAATTCATCAAAGGACAACTGGTCACCATGGATCAGGAGCGGACGCAACCCACATCGCATTCCTCGTAGAAATGTATTGCACAATAAGTTGGCGGCGTGTTTATCATCAAATTCCAACGGAACGATCCGTTTGCGCCACTGCAACTCTAACTCATTGACGAAATCTGCTACGAACTTCTTCTGACTCATCTATTGGAACCGGCGAACTTCATCCTCGAATTTCCTACTTTCGGCAAACCTTTCATGTAACTGATAAACTAAGTCTTCATACGTCGTCCGTGCCTCAGGACCAGTCATCGTCAATTCAATAAAGCTTCGAGCGGCATCTTTAATTTTCTTACGCAATGTACGTAACTAATCATTTGAACTGTCTACACGTGCCAACACAAACTCGGTTTCCAAATGACGAAAATATCTGGCAAAATCTGAATCACCATCGTACCTTTCAATATTGACTGGCTGACTGGTTCCTTTGGAGGCGGCACGTGAATAACAATAGACGGCATAGTGGGTGCAGCCGCAGCAACAGGCGCAGAATTGATAACATTGACAATTGTTTGGGTACACGCTAATGTAGCTGTAGCTGCACGAGTATTAGTGCTAGCCGGCACTACGGTCGCTGCTACTGAGTCTGACCTAACCGGAGCAGACACAGGAAGCATATAAAGACACGACAACCGGCGCTAACGAAATCCTGGTAGGTGTGAATGTGGCGTCATAAGAACTTGGTACTGTAGATAATGGTACCGACACTTGTGGTGGCGCGGCCCTAATTGTATCCAATAACGGAACCGTAGGCTCAACATCTAATCATGCTTTTGGCCTAGCATCCGATTCTACAACAGTAGCGTCCATATAAACTGAATCTATTATTCCGACATCAGATGTTGGAGTCACTATCAGATCCATGCCAATGAGGTCTCGCAACTGATTAGGACTGCCCGTATCCCACTCTTTTGCTCGTAAAGATCATTATTCTGTCGCACAATAAAGCTTTGAAATCTACGTTCGCGTTCCATTGTATTTAATCATTTCATCATATTTATTAATTAGATGTGAAGCCGTTTAGCGTCCTATCATCGCTATGATAATTAAACAACGATATCTCTCCAACACGTAAATAACAATCACTTGCTGCTGCCCAAGCTATATGTACACGTGGCTGAACTACACAAACTTATGACACGACTTTTTTTCTAGCTAGGTCGTGTTCATTTTTAGAATTAAACACGTAATTGCTTATCCAAAAACATAATACATAATATAATACCAAAATTTCACATATCAACGAGTAACCGTTTATCAGTGTACATTACGCTAAACTAACGACAAGAAACCACACCCCGTACCGTATATACTACGCACCAAATATGGTAAAATTAATATATATTAGAGATATAAGGGGAATTTAGTAGAAAATTTGAAATGGAAAGTTTTGAAGAATTGTGGTAGAGGGAGAGGGTGGAGTTTAAGAAAAGTAGATGGAGATGGGTGGTAAAATTTTAATATGTTGAAGGGGTAGGTAGGGAATTGGAATTTGATGGATGGAGATTAAGTTTTGAGAAAATGGGAGATGTTTGAAAAATATGAAAAATGGGAAAAAATGGAGATTTTCTGAAAAGGAAAATTTATAGGAAATAAGAAAAGGGAAAAGGAGGGGGTTAAATACGTGGATAGATATAGTTGTGGGAAAAAGATATGATAATTCTAGGGGAATTAGTTAAGTTTTAGGGGAATGAGGGTAGTTTGAATTTTGGCTGAAGAAAGTAGAAAATTGAGAAAAAATGGAATTTGGTTAAATTTTGGTTATAGTGGAAAAAGGTGAGGAATATGAAATATGTTTTAGAAAATAGAGTGTTTAAAAAGAAAAAGGGTATTTTGAATAGTTTTTAAGTATAAAATTTAGGTTTTGGAGAATATATGGGTATGTGTGAATTTTGGAAAATATTTAAGTTTTAATATATTTGTGGGATTATCGGCCTTCTCCGCGGCACGTTTCTTACCAAAACGTAACCAACATCTCCAATGGTGGCCAAAGGGGAAGGGGTGGAAATACAGAGCGAGTTCGAGGGTTACCCATAATAGAAGTAAAGTCAAGAATAAGGGGTAGTAGCCACCAAAGGGATGGACCGGTCTACCAGCGGTCGGAGATACCTTTTACCGCTAGATAGAGATTGCGCGAGTTCCGAAGGGGTAGACATGTCATTGTCCCGGGCAGGGATATCGAGATTATGTCAAGGTCATATGATAGATTGTAAGCTAAGTTGAGTTGGCCGTGTAAACGTATACAGACTAATTTAAAACAACTTTAAAACAATTTAACCAATTCGAGTTGATTATCCATTACACTTTACAAATGAAGCAAGCTTAAGCCATTGGTTGTATTGAAAAGTAAATTTGCCTGGAACAAAAATTGGGAGTTTAGTTATGGCCTGAATTGGTGCACTCGTCACCCTTCAGTTAAAGCGTACTTAAAATAATTTATCCAGCTTAGCGAGATCGCGTACCCGTGCTAATAGTGATTGTGCCCTGGCGAGTTCGAGGAACGTGCCATGGGTAATGATTTGGATACTCGGAAAGTTTAAAAGGTAAGATTAATTAAAATTCGAAGCTAAACGTAGGTACTTTGGCCAGCGTTGGCGTATTCCAGTAATCGTGCCATTAACCAACTATACCCCGGCGAGTTCGTATAACGAGCCGTGGTAGTATCATAGGTCAAAAATAATTTTAGCGAATTTAGTTTTGATTTAAAATTGAAGGTTTGTAAAAAGTATGAGTTTGTAGAAAATAAAGAGATTTTTACATTGGGTTTTATGGGTTAACACTTTGCGGGAAATAGGTTAAGTTAGTGGGGAATGTTAACGTTATAATTTTACTAATCGAAACCAGAGATTTTGGAAATACTTACTGTTAAGCTACACTGAGCTCGAGTAAGCAAATCTGCAGCATCTCAATAATTCATTCCAAGATTTGTCACAAAATTTTAGATTGTGGTACCGTGCCTGCGTGGGCTAGTACACAATTTAACTTAAAGTCTGCCAGAACGTGCCCGTGGATACGAATTCTGGATTTAATTTTCAAAAATTTCATGCAAAGCGTCATTACTATGGAGAGTTCGTGTAACGGTCCCATAGTATGTAATGAGTAGAATTTAAATAGATTTTGGCACACTTTTGAAAAACCAAGTGGAAAACTTGAACTAAGAAATCTTATCATGGGTGAGTAATAAAAATAAGGTCGAGCTACATTAGCTCTGAAGGCATCCAAGCTCTGTCTCAACTCGGCAAGTGGCCAGAGTTGAGACACAGACTGGAGCTATGAGGGACTTCCCATAAGACCTTTAGCTTGCTTCAGTAAATGTCGGAACTTCCTTTCACGTGAGTGGCTAATCCATAAATAACACAAAACTTGTGCTTTACCTTTGAGGATCGTAAAAGTAGGAAAAGTTGCACCGGAACGCTAAAGCTATAAATATATACAGGTTGTCTGAAAATAAATATAGATTAACACACTAAGGTCATACGTCCAGCGTTGCATTAAATTAGGGCCTTCAATACGCGTTAATCCAATTATAGCATTCAAGTTCCAAAGAGCAAGTGTTAGAAGGATACCGTGGCTCTGCCACTTTCGGTATTTTACAAAAACTAACACATATGCTAGTGACCAGCACCATCGAGTCATCCGTAAGTAACATTCAGTAAACTGAAGATAAATTCAGAAAATAAAAACCATCAGCTCACGCTGAATAGATAACACACACAGCCGTATCGTAAGAACTTTATTACCCGAGATTAGTTTGAAAGTTTGAAGATTATATAGTAATACTGTTAGCGTATAACAAGAAATTGTATATAACAAAAAAACTTAACAAAACCTAACATTATGCACTAGGTAAAGCAATGATAATGAGCTTCCCGAGTATTGGGGCGCAATAATACCCGACACATCCGAACGGTATAACAAACATTTTTATAACAATTTTTATAGGTTTTATATAATTTTTAGGACAATTAAGTGCATCATGCATTGTAGGATATATGTACCTTAAGATGTAACTACCTGATAGATTCGTATGGTTCGTGACCCTGAAACACTAAAGAATTCTATGTGTTAGTGTTATAGGGGACAAGTGACACAAGATTTTCCCTAAATAGAACGTGTGTGTTGGACCATAACTGCCAAGCCCCCTAAGCGTATAATTTCCCCGGCCTGTGCATTGGACAACCCCTAGGCGAGGCTTACGCGAAGACCTAGTTCCGGTAACTAGGCCCCACCCTAGAGCATGTTTACAATGTCACAGCCTTCGCCGATAGAGCAGCCCATGTTGTGGCAGCCTGGGTACCAACGGGTGGTAAAAAGGTGCCGGAAAGGGAGAAAGACCAATCCCACCCAGAGGTTCCCGTTTAGGGGATGGACTGCCCTTTTTCTGGTCTGCCTTAACCCGGCTAGGTCTTACTTTGCCTAGCGCACCCGCCACCTCGGCAGGGTCCAGAGAAAGCAGGTAACCTCCTGCAAAGTCACCATGGGTTCTCACATGGATACACGTGTATGAATACCTAGATATCTGTGGGGTGGACAAAGTATATACCTATACGTAAATTCATCCTATGTGTCTTATAAGTATGAGAAGTCGCCAATAAAAACCGTATAAATTCAACATATACGTTCAATGTAATACTGGTTAAATTTTAATAAAATAAGAATAGTTAAATTATAACAAGGTAGTAATAGTTATGCAGCGTTTACGTTATAAAGGACCCACCATGTAAAAGTTTTGTCCACTCTGAGTGTGTCTGCCGCCATCAAATATATGGTGTCTTTGACACCATGGTGTTTGTGATTGTATTTTCAGATAGTATACATAGGTACCGTAGCGTCGATAATACTATGGTGTAGACCACACCATAAAATTTATATGGTGTTAGCTACACCATGTTGTTGTTTTCGCGCCTTATATAATGTGTTTGTAGATGGTGTCCGTGACACCGTCAGTAATAAACAATAGGTAGATTTAGCCACTATAATTAAGTTGATGGTGTCTGGTACACCATCTGTTGCATTAGTGTACGTATATACCGTATACCACTGGATGATGTGGTCTAGACCATTGGGGGACAAATCTTTCACACGGGGTCCTTTATAACGTAAACGCCGCATTAACTAATAATAAAATAATGACCACTAGATTACCTAGGAATAAAGCAATATAAGATTAATTAAGGAGAATAATAAAGAAACACGCGGAATCAAAAATAACGGCAATCGTGAAAAGTTCGTACACCACGAAGAAAAACGCATGTAGTAGTAGAGAGCACACAATAAAAGCAACGTCGTCGTATATCGTCGTAATAGCAATAATAATACTAACAACACTATTTTCCAAAAATGGCGAGTCACGCATGCGCAGATTTCCGAAAAAGCCAAATTTTTTTAGTACCTGGCTATTATATTATTATATTGTATGTATTTCCAAACCAACTTTGGAAGGTTTTGGGGTAGGAAAAAGAGGAATTTAAGGGTGTTCTACAGGGATTAAGCAGATTTTTGGATAGAAATGGGTGATTAGGACCCCGATGGTTAGTTTTCGAGGTTCCGGTATCATATAAAGTTGATAAAAGTCAAACATTGGTATATTTGCTTTTAGGAAAAAATAGTGGAAATTAAGGGACTCCAAGGTTAATAAAAATGACACAATAGTGGGGTTAGGGGGTTTTCAACATAGAGAAAAGATGAAATATAGTCCGGCAATAGGGAAGAGTTGTACCCAAGTTGGGGAAAATCTTAGTACATTTGTAAATTTGGTAGAAAAGTAAAACTATTGATTTTTAGGTAAAATTGAATGTTGAATTAGGGTGTAGGGGTGATGTATCTAAGGTAGAGTAAGTGAGGGATTCACCCGAGTGGTGATAGGTGTTACCCTACCGGGGACGAATTATGACAAACCCACCGGAAGGAATTAATGATAAATCAGAGAGAAATGTGTTATTTAAACAAAAGTAAGGGAATTTATAAATTTGTAAATTCCGGCCCGGGAGGCATGGCTGTAGCCCGCGTGAGTCCTAAGTATATTCGAAACGTATCCTCCCCAATCTTACAGATGCCAATTAACGTTGGGTTTGGTTTGTAACATGGACTGATCAAAACACCTCACCAAATCTTTATTACACCAGGTATGAATTATTAATACTAATAATACACTTTAAAATACTTACATTAATTCAGGATACACAGCAACAGCAAATTGTACGATACAATACACCGATTGACAACGAGAATTACGTTAGTTAATTCGATTCACTGTTTGTACGAACTGAGGCCCTAAGCTCACAATGCAAACCTTTAAATAATCTTTCAACACCCTAATTCTAAGAACTCGATTAAAAACCTGGTTCTCGAATCTCTCTAAACCCTTAGATTTTAATGTAACGGTTGCCAACCTGGTTATGAATTCTCGGAATTGTGAAATTCGCTCTCTAACATAAGTTTTAATTTTTGCGTTAGAGAGATTCTTTTTATGAAATTCTCGGAATCCCTATCTCAAAACAATTTTTGTGAAAATCCAGCAGAAATACACTTACATTTCCGCTAATGTAAGTGTAATAGTTAAGGCACCCAGGGCTTACACTCAAATCCGATAGGTACCTAAACTGTAGCCCTGGCACACAAATTTTACAATTTTATATTATTTTAAACCCTCTTAATCTTAATAATCTCGAGAAATACATAAAATTTGTATTACTAGAAATGGCCTAGGGGATGAGGTCCGTAACTCCTTAACAGGTGAGCCAAACGACGCCAAATTTGGTATGTATAATCTACATAGTGACTTATGGCATTTGGCGTCAAAATCCGCCTACGCCTAAACCATCCCCCCTGTCCAATTTAGCATGATTTCTATAGTTGTCAAAAGTTTTGCTTTACTGTACTGGGAAAATTTGATCTCAAAACTATTGCGATTTTCTGACTCTTACACATATTCCATATAATTTACACGTAATGAACACAACAAATCATTACTCACACTTTCATCATATATGCAAAGTTACACGTATTATACACGAACCACCTGTAATAAACACAATTTCACACGTGTGAAAACTCATACATCAATTATACATGCGCTAACACACGAAATGTATGCATGCAGTAAACAATATACACAACACATACATATTATACACGTAATAAACAGATGACGCAAGACCTATATTTTCCCACCGAAATGATTCCCACGGTAGTTCATCACGTATAGCGGTTATAGGCGCAGTGAAGCAATATCAAATCGGATAAACATATTCCCTCATGTGAAGTAAAGTTAAAGGGCTTCGGCCCGTCGTGTTTGGGGTTCACGACTTAATACGTCCCCCAGCTTCACATAAGGCAAATTGTTCCCGAGGCCATAAATCGTTACATTACCCCCTCCGTCACAATAAATTTGTCCTCAAATTTCAAATAAATTTATCGTAGGGGTGCGATTGAGACGGAAAAAAACCTATATTTGCGTCATCTATACTTTTAAAGATTATACATTTAGTTATACAATGCATGTTAATCATTACCAACAGTCTGTTTATTGTTTTATTTTATTACTCTTCTGAAGATGGCCCTTTGAATAACGTTCATAGTGAATGTTCAAATTGTCACAATTAGGATGATTCACCATCATCGCCGTACAATATCATTAATTAATTTCGCCACAATCGTATGTGTATATCGGCCAATTATCATATATATGTCTCCGCACACCATCGTCCACGATAATATCATTTACATTACATGCAACCACCACACACATACACGTCCCCAGGCATTACGTCAGTAGTTGATTGATATAACATATGTTTTTTTTGTTGATAATAGAAGCCGTACGTAAGATGTTGGGGCAGTTACACAGTCAATCTGACGACGGGACCTCGCCTTGAAAGTGACTGAACTGTTCGTCGCTCCTTAGTTGATGACGCAGATTATGCCGGCGATGATGTGGAGGTACTACGTAATGCACATGATCCACATTCCAAAATCGTTCCACAGCATATACTCATGAAATACATACAAAAACATATAAAGACACATATTAACATACATATAGACATACCAAAAAGAATTGTATATTTCATTACTACAAAATAAGTGAGTTTATAATACTTACGTATTTATACGCAATGAAAAATATCATCATATCTGTACCCTCATACGAAACACATATCCATCCTCAAGGTAAGTTACAATAGGTTTTGGATCGCTGGATATCGAGGTCGGCCCACATTTACCATACTTATACCTAAAGAAGCATACACAAGCATAAATGCATAACTATGATTTTTTTTAAATTTTACCCCTATTTTTGCCAAGCCTAGCTGAAATATAAGAAATAATAATAAATTTATGTTAGGAAAATCAGGTTTGATGTCCGCTTTCGAAGACCTGAGGTGTTGAACGGTTGACTTTGAAAAAAAAAACGAAATTTTGGAATTTTTCCATTTCTGTGGAGAAGCCACTTTTTTTTAACTAAAGGTATATAAATGCACGATTATTTTTTTTTTGATTACCAAACGTTTATTTTTAATTGACGTTGTTTACAGAAGCTTCAAAAACACTAATAAGGAAAGCAAGAGCACCCATATTCTTTTTATCTCGTGTTGTTACCAACTTCAAGCCAATTTACCACTGTATATGGGGTTAGATTTCAATTTGGGTGACTGTGGTATTTATCTAGATAATAGCGAGTCTTAAGGTAAAGCTTAAGCTACTTCCAACACTGAAAAAAATTTTTTGAATGTAGTCTAATCAGGAGTGGAAAACTTTATCTTACATGTGTTCCTTACCAAGGTGATTACACTTATCCCTCCAGATTTAGAGCGCATCACGCGCACAGCGACATCACATCTATCTACATACTATATATATCCTAAATTCTATATATCATTATTATAGAAGTAAAATTTTTTTTGCCCGCCGTGCGCGATAAATATTTATTTGCAGCAGGCAAGCCTTTAATTTGTTACATAAGATATCTTTGCTATATTATACATTGTTGATTTTGATGCAGATGTATCAAGTTTTTTTGTTTTTTTTTTGTTTCAGTTTTTTTTGCTAGAATTTCTTAATACACCTCATGAGCTGTGTATACATATTTTTGTCAGCTCGTTTCACACCTGTTAGGTCAAAGGTTTGTATTGGGGTCCTATTGTTCGTAATGGCAATATCACAGACTTTTAGAGCGCTTGAATTTTCTAAAAATAACTCAACCTCACAGACCTTACTTGTTTGTGGAACAAGCGGGAACACTGTAGGACATCGCATAAATTTTGTGCCAATACAGTTGGTAATCTGTTCTCTTTTCAATAACACAAATTGTGAACCAACGTTATTAACCCCTAATATATCATACTTAGGGCT